>CM074977.1:25826629-25881559 GCA_037576825.1 Pangasius krempfi
CACTGTTCCCAACAACTAATCACTGATTACAACTAATCACTGATTACCACTGTTCCCAACAACTAATCACTGATTACCACTGTTCCCAACAACTAATCACTGATTACAACTAATCACTGATTACAACTAATCACTGATTACCACTGTTCCCAACAACTAATCACTGATTACCATTGTTCCTAACAACTAATCACTGATTACAACTAATCACTGACTACCACTGTTCCCAACAACCAATTACTTATCAGTAATGTTCCTAATGACCAATCGCTGATCAACATTGTTCCCAGAGACCATTTACTGATCACAATTGTTTCAATGATCAATCACTGTTCACCATTTTTCCCAATAAACAATCATTAATCACCAATGTTCTCACCAATTAATCACCGATCACCATTGTTTTTTCCATTCACACACTTCTTTGTTCTTTATTTTAAACTCTCCATTTGCCAATACTTCCAAGCAATAAAAGTGAAGTTATTCCATCTGTAATCATTTCCTTCATGTCTGTTTCCTGACTTTCGCAGGACCACTGCTTCCTTTTGTCTGCGTTCTTGATAGATATGAATTTTGTAAACACATAAATAGATATTTAAACTTTCTATACAAAATATCATAATGTATTATTTACTAGTCTCATAAAAGTGTCTTCAGAAAATCTTCCAATTTCTTGTAAAACATTTTGATATGCAAATGATTGATTCAATGTAAATGCAAATTAGTCTGGTGACTTCTAGCCACATTTTGAGCACACATTACCCACTTTCCCCTGAAGACATTTGGTGACACTGGGTAGAGCTTGTGGAATACATATCTCTCATCTCTCTTCTAAGATTTCCCATTAACGGGGCTCTAACATCCATTCGTAATTATGAACAATTTCTCATTTTCAGAGGTGGCGCTTTCTTTTAAGGAGCCGTTCCAGCACTATCTCCTATTCATGCATCAATCATCTTCTGTTTATTTTGACACAAGAAAAAGAGGCGATGCTTTTGAATAATTATATACTAAGCAACACAAGTTGTCTTTTTGAAGCGAAATTGTACTGTAATGCTGCCCACTGGTCACCAGGGGACACTCAGGCTACTGAGATCTCAAAGGCATCTCAAAGAAGGGATGAGCAGGAGATTGAATGAGAGGCAACATGTATAACAGAAATAAAACCCACAGTTAAGGATAATACGTCACTTTAAGACTTAAAACACAGAAAATGTGTAATCTGAAGTAAAAATGATGGAGGTATTAACGGATCACGCCGGATTTAGCCCTCGTAGATACGTTTTCTGGGTATAGCGCTGCTTTAAGTTAACCAAGCAGAGAAAATCTCTAAGCCCAAAGACTTTTAAATTATCTATAGATGCCTTTAGGCTAATAAACTATCATTTAGGATGTTCCATTAACTAATGAGCCAGCTAACGACTTTAAAAGCACGCTGCAGTGATTGAGAATATCACAACCATATTAATTAGACAGTGCTAACACCAGCACTAATGTCTGAGGCTGGCGTAGCCTCGTTTGCTGTCAGCGTCGTCTTGTCCTGACCAGCTGCCCTCGTCTCTGCTATTCACCAAGAGGCTAATTATTGTAGCCATGTCCTCTTGTCAATGCAAATTGGATCTTTTGACCTCCCACACCGTGGACCTACACTCAGACTGTGTTTACACATGCTCTCTGGCCTGTAATGGAGGGTGTTGAGCCAGAGCTCTAAAAGGTAGTAATTACCTTTAATTGTATGCTCAGGAGGTCAGATAGGAAAATGTGGAATGGTGGTGAACGTGCCGAACAGGGAAAGGAAAAAGCTTTTCGCAGGCTTACGAGCGTGTCTTTAGGGAATCCGAACCCATCTGATAGTAATTAAAGTTATTGGACGATCAGGTTTTTGGATATTGCCCAGGTACGAGCATGAGAATGTCTAAATTAGCCAGGATTATGAAGCTTTATAAGTGGTATTTCTTTCTTCGCTTATATTACCCTTGTGCTACATGGTGAGTCTGCACCGTTTCACCCACATCTTGTTACTTTAGAAGCATCAGGTGAACTTTGCCTTGGAGGGAAACAATCATATCCAAAAGAAGCATGAGTTTGTCTGTTAAATTCAGGCCAATTTCATTGTGCTGCACTTTGTTAAGGCTTGCTACATCCATAACATATCACACTACAACTGCACTTAGTGGTGCTGCATGGCTGATGTCTCCAGGATACTGTTATCCAAATGTGCTATGTACTTTAGCTGATATCTAGTAGAATATTTCAAGAATAAATGCACTTATGGTTATGGTTATCGCTTATTGCGATCATGCTACCTGACAGCGTTAGTCATATTTGGTTGAACTATTCTTTCATCTTTCATTCTATTATATTCTATACATAAAACAAAACAAGTCTCATGGAATTTATAATACAGAAATAGGTGGGAAGGTACATTTTATTAACAGCGACAATTAATGTGCAAGCAGTGAAGGAGAACTTAAGGTCGCATACCACTGCACATATTTCATCCGCTGGAATGTGAACAACGCTATTGAATAATCACTAATATATAAGCTCCACCGAACTTGGGCTGTAAAATACATGGAACAGGTTCACTCGCAGTTCACTTCCAAAGGAAAGGATTTGCATAATGACTGCATGCCTGTGTAACTGGACGTCTGCTTAAATTAATTTCTCCATTTTGACAGTTTGAAGGTAATGCTTCTGACAAGCCGTGATGAATCTGACACTTTGAGAATTGCAAGGCATGTCATATCTGTAGTTGCTCATGCTCCTGCAAACAGAAATCCCATTGATCTGGTTTGATGAAGACCATAAAGAGTGTCTGGAACCCTTAGTCTCCTCAGGAGCCCACGTTCGGCCGATAGGTGACCTCCATAGACTGGTCCATAATCACCCTGGAGCTTCAGACTGAATACTCTGGATCTGTCCAACCAATTACAGCAATCAGTAAGGCATTCATACTGATTTTTCGAACGGATTCATCTAGTCATGTGACTTGCTTTAAAGGCAAAAAGGAAACTGGATGATAATGTTGCTACAGTAACTCAGAGTTGTAGATCCCTAAAACTGGAAGATGTTATTTTGAAGCTTCATTTATCCATAACAGAAAACTATGCTTTTCTGACCAAGTGCAAATAGATTTGGTCAATTCACTGAAGGGGAAAGGATGGGGAAACATGTGTGGCACATTTTCATCAGGTAGAAGTTACTTTTGTTTTGAGCAGACTTTACCTATGCTAATTTGAAGCTCTGATAACACGTGGGTGGGCCTCTGATCTCTTTGTCTGTTAATCCTTTCATTCATAATTTATTCATAATTTGGAACAAGGTTGTGGGTGAAAAAAAAAAAAAATGCAGTCTGCAATTGGCATTTTTTGGGACTAGTTATAAAAAATATAACTAAGTCTGCCAAGATCTTGTTCCAATCAAATAATCAGAATAAATACTCTAATCAATTTCATCTTCATATAATCATATGTAATGGCAAACAAAGGGAAAGTGTAATGTTAAAAATGCGTCAGAAATGCGTGCGCACCACGGTGAACATGTTTCTTAGGCAAAGACTGAGAAAAGGGATCAAAACGTGTCCCTAATATCCAACGCACAAATGTTTCAGGTTTGCATGTGTGTTTTTAAAATGTATTTGGGGTGGACATGTTGCTGAAACCTGGCAACCCTGCCAGGTGCCAACCACTGCACAAACGCTGTTAGCTTTATGGAGTATTTGTGCTGTCCAATTATTCTCTTGTTCATTTGCTCGCTGTTTTAGTAGATTTAACTTACCCTTTGGAAGGTGGCAAAGACGAGTGATGAGACACCTTAGAAAACAAATTAAGAGATAAAGACAGGGCTGTGCAGAGAGATGCATCACTTTTCATGAATCGAGGCATATTTGAGGTATGTTGATACTTGATTTTCAAGCTCAGTTTTGTAAAAAAATTCTATTTCCAACAATTTTAGCATCTTCAAGGCCATATGTCGGAGTCCTTTCATTAAACAAATCACAAGCACAAGAATCGTTCTTGTTACAAACTGATAGACTCAGAAACGGAGAGAAAGAAGGAGTAAAAGTGATGTATCTTCCTAGTCACTTTTATATTTAGCTCAGGCAAAGCAAACAATAGGACCAAATTGATCATTTAATAGAGAGCGACAGCAAAATCCAAAGCAACTCAAAGCAACAAAGCACTTTCGGGTATTGTTCACAGTCAAACAGATAAGTAAAATCAATAGCGCGCAATTACCTCACAAGCCAAACTAATTTGTTTGCTTCTTTCTTTCTTCCCTTGCATTGTGTATTTGATCTGACGCCAGATATCTGAAACAGAACGCCCCTTCCTTTTCTCAAGGAGAGCTGTAAAAAGGCTTTACGCTGTATCTCCACTTAATTAAAACCGGGGCTTTTATTGATGGCACGTTCTCCGAGCTAACTGATGTCTCATTAATTCATTGTCCTGTCTTGACACTGGGATGGACTCTACAGGGCAAGAGTATATAGAAGCACAGACACGCACTGGGATTTCAGAACTTGCTTTTTTTTTTTGTGGAAATTTTGCAATGACAAACTGAAAGAAATATTCCAGAATATTCCAACCAAATCTACAGGATATGGTTGATTGCCACAAACGATAGTTTCGACCTGAGAAACAAGCATAAAGTCGTTTTGGTTATACTTTTTTATAGGAAGTCTTTAGGGCAGATGTTGAAGCAGATAATAAATATTTTATGCATTTATACATCTACGCAAAAGTATTTGTTAGTGTGCAGAGAAACCGTTGCACATGAGAGCGAGCAGTTCAGTTCTGCGAGCACTGAGCATTGAGGAATATGCGTTTCCTTTCGTCGGGATCTACACTTTGTTCAAATATCAAGGAGCAATTCACAACAACTTGCTCAGACAGGCTTCTCTCTCTATTAAAGACACCAAAACATCTTAAGTATAAATTTAGCATAAGCAGTTCTTTGCTCATGTTATCACATAAAAGAAAATGTAAAAAGAGCTAAATAAAGTATTCTATAACATCTAACAAGTTGAAATATGCGAAGAAAAGAATTTCACTGTGCTGTAATGTATATGTGACAAAAAAAGGCTTAACAAAATAGGTGATTAATTGAATGAAAATAAATTTAAAACAAGCTACGTTAAGAAGATATTAGCTAAGTTAGTTAACAAAAATGATTCAGCTCAATCATTTGGCTTCCCTGTCTGTAGCTAGAATTTACTATCCGTATAAAACGTAACAGGAAAATGGTTTTGTTTACACAGCATTATGAGAAAATATGCAACAGCTCATAAAATATCTTTACAAAAATAATACTGTAGCATATTCAAAAATTACAGATAATAGTGTTTTAGATCATTCTTTTAAATGCATGATCTGTTTGCGGTGTCATTTAGCCATTGAAACTCTTTAAAAATTAAATTTATATCAATTTTATCATGTGGTAGTCTGTGTCAGTGTTCTATCTGAAGGTTTCTTCACTAACAAAGCCTCTATTTTCCTTTTTCAAATAATTAAAAGTAGCAGGGTTCATTGGAGACATCATGACTTTTTTTGCTATTTTGTTCTCCAAACAGTCATTCAGTAAAAACACATGAAATGGTGGAGGATGATATGCAAAACAGCAAATATTGCTAAGAGTATAGAAAAGTGAATAGGGGCCAGTTGTAAGTGGCATCGTATAGTAAGTGCTATGTGAGCATCCATCACAATGTGTTTCGAAGAGAATTATTCTGGCCGCATATGTATCAACACAAACTTTATGCATCCTTAAGCATTTTCTGCGAGACTCAACTGCAGTAAATTGATTTACATAAATTAACAAGACAGATGATTATGGCTGGACTGCATCCTAAAATGAATCCTAGCCCTTGCTCGATATGTTTAGCCATCCGGTACACTGCATTGGACCTGCTACTGTCATCTTTTCTCATAATCCTGAAGCGGTGAGGCCGTTCACTGATCATTGTGTGCTAGGAATTTCTATCCATCTTCCAGCAAATGTTATTACTATCAATGGAACACGAACTCAAAACGTCATCTCATGCCCTTTTCAAAATATTCACACAGAATATTTGCATTAATCTGTTCTAACCCAGTTGCAATGAGGAAACAGAGCAAGGTACGTCCTCTAAAACACACAACACACACTGCTGTAGCCATGCCTTCCATTAGTACAGTAAGAAAGTTCTGCTAACTTTAAAATCATTAGCTGGGAATCCAGTAACAGGTCTCTCTTTCATCCGACACCAATTACACCAAGTAACCGAGTTATCATACAGTACAGTCCACTATGTGTTATATTTTATAATTGCTACTTTTTCCGTATAATAAATAACATTCTTGCCTTACTTACCTTCGTTACAAATTACAATGTTGAAGAAATTTGGACCTTTTGGACTACATTTTATTACTGGGCCATTAGTTTAGTATAGTTTAGTTTTTAATGATCCACTCTTCAAATAAGACTTCATTTGGACCTTCACTAAAAGGAATATTATATTTTGGAATGATATATTATGGGATGTTATATTGGTCTGCAATTGGGTAAATAGGGTAAAATATCATTATTATTTGTTCAAATAAATATTAACCAATCAGAACACTTCAGGCAGCCCTCTTTTTAAAATGTAACCTACATAAGTTCTATTGTGGGCGCAGACATTTGAGCTTATTTTAGTTTATTTTATTTTGTGAACATAGAAATGTCAGCCTTTATGCGGGTCAGAAGGTCAATCGCAGCTTCACTGATGGAACAACAAGACCAGTCATATTCCTCCAAAAAAGCTTCTTCAGTTTGTCCCTCTGGGGGAGCCTTCAAGGCTGAATGTTCCTACTTTTAAAAAATGTTTCTCTTTCTAAGTAGAAGCTTTTTAGGACCAACTATCTGAAGAACCCTCAAGGAACCCTGACCTCTATTGATTTTGAACCCTTTGGTTAAACTGTTTGTATCCTTATAGCTATCATTATATAGATAATCTGAGAAACAAAAATCTGGGACCAGCAACTAAACATGAACATACAGCCATGAAGAAGCCAGAAGTGAACATTGAAATAGACCTTTATGGGTGCCTCAAGGTCAGTGGCGTCTTCACTGGTGGAATGAGACCAGCCAAATTCTTCATACAAAAAGGAACCTCCTTCAGATTGTCCTTTCTGATCCAAGCAAGTAGTTGTACACTAAGCTAAAGCTATTATCTACATATTCCATTCATATCACCATTGCTTGAAGTACTTAATTTGGAACATCCAAATTAACTAGAATCAACTGTTAGCATAGAACAAAATCCTGAACCTACACCTACATCCTAGATCATGATGATACATCATTGATACTGTGCCCATTTATCTTTGGAAAGATTTGGAGAGAGCTTTAGGTGGAGGACATGGAGCTGAGGGGAGGAGGGTGGGGACTCGTTTAGACATTAGGAGTTAGAGAGATCACAGACTTCGATTACAGGAGCATTATTCAGGTAAGGGGATTAAAATATTGAAATATATGAATTTCCTGTCTGCAGGAGCACAGCTCCTCATTAAAAATTAATCCACAAGATGTGCCATGTTGCGTCACTGGCCTGGTGAAGAATTTATTACCTCTATGGCGCACATGGCTGCATCTATTTATTGGTTCTGAGAGGCAAACAAACAAATCCAGAGGGAGTAGAGAGGAAGCAAAGGATGAGGAGTAAGTCGGAATACAGGCACGTACCGCTCCGAGGCCTCCTTGCTTCACGTCAGGTTTGATCACTTACTTGCTGAGCAGGACCTGTTCTCCCTTTCCTCTCCTTCTCTTCACGTTTCTCTTTTTATCACCATACGTGACTGGCGAGAGTCGATTAACTAGCAACGTATGTAGAAGAGCTTCGGCATCAGCGGCTTTGGGGAATCAATATATCACGATTGCCTGCCCTTCTCCCACACCTCCACCACCCCAAACTCCAACAAAACAATTAAAGCTTACACCTTAAGCTCATTACCCACACCAGTGAACATGAAAGCCCATTTTTGCACTGATATTGAATGTTCTGCATCTCTGCTTTGGTATTAATTTGGCTTTTCTGTATTCTTGGCCCTCATTAAAACATTTTAGATGTGTGGCCACGTCTGGTTGTATGTAATGAATCAGGTGGGGTTCTAGCATGGATTTTATTTCTGAGAATCACTAAGAATCATCCTTAGAAAAACTGTTGGAACAAGAGGTCTTAATTAGAGAAGTCATTGTATTTAAACGGCACAGAAATGTAATTTTCCATCCACGACACCATGAAAAGGGAAATTAATATTATTGGACATTTTTAAAGATCCTGTTCTTTTTTTTAATACCCATAGCACGTCATGTGACCAGTGCAAACCAATCTCATGCAAAATCCCATAAAATTCACAAGACTTTCATCCCCACATTTTGAGATTGCTATTATAAGGTGTGTAATACAATAATATTATATGGTTGTGCTATTATAATACAGTGGCTTGCATAAGTGTTCATCCCCCACAAACATTTGCAGTGTTACATGGTACTAAAATGGACCAAATTGCGAAGCACAGTGGTGGTGGCATGTCATGTCATGTTAAGCGTTACCCTTGGCCTCTTGGTTGCCTCTCTAGCTAATGTCCTTACCAGCTCACTGAGGTTTGCTGAACAGCGTCCTCATAGTAGCTCTTGTGCTACATTTGTTCTATTTTCAATGTTTCTGCTCACTTCAATATTATTGTCTATTTTATGTAAATTCATGACATATAATCCCAGTAAGGTTCAATTCAGTTCCAGGTTGTAACACTACAAAATGTGGAAAACTTCAAGGGGGTGAATACTTATGCAAGGCACTACATGATGCGTTTGCTGTTCTCCGGTCTGGCTTTCAGTATGTGTGATTGGGAGTATTTTTATTATTTTTATTTATATTTTTACACATCTGGGTCTTGATATTGGAGTAGGAAAATGGAAGTGTTGTTTAATTACTATTACAAACTTCCGTTCATTCTCATTTATTAAATTACAGGTATCATTATGACTCATCTGGACTGTACACCAGTGTGACGGGTAAAGTCTACAAAGCGAAATATTGTAGTAATGGTATACTGTTACTTTATGCCAAACATTGGCATTACAAAATTATTTGTAGGTGGTGTTTTGATCAGAATGATCACTAACTAGTTCACCTAAACAAATAATTTAACATTTAGACTATAGATGTAGAGTTCCATGGCATTTAAGGTGTCTTTAAAACTGTTTTTAACAGACTAAAACATTACTTGAACCGTATTTACAGCATTAACGTCGTGAATAAACCCTCATTAATTCCCAGCCGATAAGTGCTGCTTTTGTTTTGGCTTTATTTCTGTCTCCACCCCTGTCCTGTCTTTGCTTTGTTACCTGATTGTGTTCGCCTCTTCTGTGTTAGTCCTTGCTTCATTTGTCTATGCATACCCTGTTGTTTCTCTCATTTTCCTGTGAAAGTCTTATGCTCTTATATTGTTAAGTCCAAGCCTAGATTTTGAGTTCAAGCTCTTTGTCTAAAAGCTTGCTAGCTGAGTGTGCATATCTCATGAAATAAATGTCACAATAAAAAAAAAAATGTCAAAATGAATAATGCCACTATGAAATGGACATAAGTCTAATCAGTAAAGTTTATAATCAGTAACTGGTTGTCAAAATGCAAACCTATAGTTTTAATTATAAGTTTTTAAATTTGATCATGAGCTGCCTCACATACAGTTACACAGCATGACCAGGTTTCCCCAAACGGAAACCCCTTTCACACATTTACTTTAACAACAATAAAACGGGAAGATATTAAGTTTTGAAAGGCAGTTTTGAAAACTCGGGTTGATTGATACTGGGAATTTTCAGGAGACCCATGTGTGAGAATTTTTTTTTTTTTTTTTTTGGTAGCTAGATGGATGTTCCAAAGCAGTCCTGTGAGATGATTGAAAAAATTGTCATGTTAGGATTGATCCATTGATGTAACGAGGTAATAATGGAACCAGACTCTATCCAGTGGTGCTGGACATATCTGGTCCAAGTTTCATTCCACCATTTCCATTCTTGAGCTATGTGACTGATATGTGGCTGTCGATGGACAAAGTTGGGAAATTTCAGGTCAACATAAGCTCTCTGATGATCTGTAACTATATTACTTTACAGTAAGTGTCCTTTCTTGAGGTTTATCTCATTTTCTGTGGGACCCTCTATAGAGTTCTCTAGAGGCCTGAAATTAGATGGCTAATGTAAGCCACGGTGCGAAAGTATAGCTGTTAAAAGTGCAAAATCTTTTTAGATGAGCTCATCCAAGGGAAGATGGTTTTCTTACTCACAGAGTGCAAATTCTCGTCCCCTGTCTCTCGCTCTGAATAACTACAAAAGCTGGATGATAGCAGCAACGTAAGAGGTTCCTTTCACCCTTTTTTCCAACAGTACATATATATATATATATACGTGAATAAGATGAGATTTGTTTTGATGGACCCGTTCCTTGACCATATGTGCATGAATGATGGATGAATACGCATGGATGAACTACTGACATGGCTCTTCATTAAATGCTGATACAATGGATTAACTTGTCCATTAGCTTGGTAAAGGAAAGGATCCAGCCATATACACAGTTTAGAACTTATTGTCATGGACTCACAATCGAAAGCTTAATATTTTTATGTCCAAAAGGGAATGTTTTCATTCATTCTTTAATCCATTCTTTCATTTCTTATTAAAACCACTCTGAGGGTAGTGCCAGGTTCATATTAATGTGCTTGTTCTAATATAGTAATAATTCGTATGGCAGATGCTCCACATATTCTAAGGATAATAGTAAAAGGATTAAAAAAAACATTGTTTTTATTTTTTTAACAAAGGAGAATGTTCAATCATTGACTTGGTGAGGCTTTCTGTAAGTAGATGTGTGTTTAAGATTTATGGAAGGAGTCAGTAATTTTTAATAGTCATTAAGTCTTCAGGACAGATGTCTTAGCACTTCTGGTTTCTGGGTCACATGACAAGCTGCTTTTTTTTTGTATTAGTGTTTATAGTTGCTATAAAGTAAGTGATAGCAGGAACTAACTTGTCTTGTGGGTGTACAAAATTAAATGTAACTATAAATGGATACAAAGTACAATGTGTCATGCATGAATAAATTAAATATTATACTCTATGGCAAATTGCTGTGGTAGAAGAGGAATAAAACGACGGGATATGCTTTTATTGGAAAATAAACAACTTCAGGGTATAATGGCCAGACATGAAGCATCACACCACCCATTTGTTGATTATTTCCCTGTCATGTTTTACTCCATACATGATGATGTACAGCTAGACATAAAAGACAGGGACTTTGGCAAGAATTAATGATTCACAAGAATTAGCATAGAACTAAAAAAGAAAGAAAAAAAGAGAGACAAAGATAGGGTGGTGGGGGTGGTAATCTCCTGTTGACAAGCATCTGTAAATTAGCAAAGCTAACGAATTGATGTTAACAGTGACACATCTTTAGCATCTCGACTGGCATGACATTGAGTGATCGATGGCTGATTCATCCTGCTGATTACCGAAACGCCATTAAAGAGGCACAATCTCTATCTGCGATGGAAGGGAGGACAACAAACCGACACGACCGACCCAGGAAGTGACACACTATCTTTTGGCTTAACACTTCACTTTTTAAAAAAAAAAAATAAATAAATTTTTATTCTGTTATCAGTGTTTTCTAAAGGATATTGTCTTTGCTTTATCTTATCATGACAAGGCTGTAGGAAAATGGAATGATAACTGAGCTAGATAGACAGTGCAAGATGACATTCTTGTAAGACAATGTCTCAAATAAATAAATAAATAAATAAATAAATAAATAAATAAATAAATAAATAAATGCTTGATACTCATGGTTCCCACTGAAATACCCAACTTATAAAAGTTCTGATGATTGTGAGCTTATGTTTACTTTCATTCCTGAATGTGACATCTGCTGTCTGTGTTTTGGTGGCTCTACAAATTGAGACAAAATAAATGAGAATAAACAAAATAACAATTCCCACCTGTGGCTGCCTCGCCTGGTCAATCACCTGGCCTCGATCCTTCATTTTCAGAAAGCTGGTTTTCCCCAATAGCAAGCCAGGCCTGCTAAATGGCTTTGCTCAATTCATAAAATATGCATGGCTCGAACAGGAAAGAGGGGAAAAAAATACTAATAACTTTTTGGAGTTAAATTCGGAGGGGAAAAAAAAGGATCAGTTGCTAAGTATTAATGCATGAAAGAACTTAGCTGTGAAACTCATAAATAGTTTACTGACCCAGTGAAGATTTATCACATAGCATCAGAGATAAATTATATTTCCCACCTTCTCGACTTCCCACTCTGCGTTTCGGTTAGAGGGGCGAATTGAATAAACAATGAGGGGTGGAATACGGAGCGCGTGCCGAGACTAACGGCAGGTATTGCTAATGCTGGTGCAATCCCGATCTCCGTGATGAGCTCCATTTTGCATGGGTGGCAAAGATCCTTTCACCCTGACATGGATGGGGAAATCTGGATAGTAATAGAAAATAGTTTTGGCATGCATGAAGCTTCAGAGCTCATGGTGTCAGTCATTCCTCTTTGAAAATCCACAAGAGCCTATTTGCACTTACAGAGTCAGCTTGCTGTACATCTGAGACTTGAACCGTTTTCTGTGATAGCAGGAAAGAAAGGAACAGGGAGGAAATAATGTATACAATGTTCCTCTGTTATTATTATTTTTTTTACATTTGTAAATTGTTAACAAGTTAAAAATGTAGGTTCATTGTTTTTATTCATGGGACATCATTATATATCTATTTCATGTTTGTTGCATCATGGTTGATTACATGATTGAAAAATGATTAAAAATAGAGTTTGACTTTGGATACATGCAGCATCAGTTTGCATCAGAAAACTTATTCATGTCTATTCATACCAACCTACAAAAATATCACCTTAAAAAACTCACTCTTTAGATACAATTGAACAAAATGTGTTGGAGCTTTATGCAGTGTAGTGGCTGGTTTTTTGGTCTTTCATACTTAAAAAAAAAAAGATTCTGACATCTCTCTGCTGTCATGGTTTCCCCCTTCTTGATGAACGCCATGTGCTCATGTTTGTTTTTATTTTGTTGTCATTGTCACAACGTGTCATTGCTTTGTTGCCCTATTGTGTTCACCTGTTCTATGTTAATCATTGGTTAATTTGCCTATGTACACCGTGTTGTGTCATTGTTTGTTGCTTTTGTACCTTTTTTTGGTTTGAGTTTGATGTTATTTGCCTGTGCCTTGACGATATAGCTGCAAGTAATTTCCATTTCAATTTGTACACAATTCTCTATGACTGAGTTTGGCTCATTCTCTTTTTTTGTATTACATCAATAAATCATTCTCCATTAAAACTTTACATACTGCTCTCAGTTCCTTTTGAAATTGTCCAGACATATTAGCTCTGCTGATAAAGCTCAATGTGAACTGGGTATGATGCAGGACTTTGGCATATACCCAGTGGGAGAGCTTTGGCCTGTGAAATCTGAGATGATTGGTGGCATGCCGTCGGGCCATCAAAGGCAACAGGCACGTTTAAATCATCCTCCATTTGGCTATACATTACTCCGAGCGGCTGTGCTCAGGCAGCGAGCGGGATGTAATATGTGTCCAAGACTAATGGCCAAACAGTGCACAAGGGTGAGCGCTTCTGTTAATGCGTTTAGGTTGATGTATGGGCTCTAAAACTATACACTGCTGTCCGGCCTCTAGTTTCAATTTAATTGGTTTTATTTCAAGTGCTCACTTCAGTCATCTCCAGAGTTTTATGTGTTTTGATTGTTGCAATCATTGCGATGAAAAAGCTTGCGATGCATGCCAGTGTATGAGCATTTCCTCTAAATCACAGAGCAAGCATTTGTGGCTGACACTTGTCTTGGCTTGTGGAGACTGTGTGGGACTCTCTGCATTACCCTGAGTTGCTAATCAGGAAATTAAAAATAGCTGAAACAGATGTGACCTTTTTGGAGGGATTAAGCATGTCCCTAGACATTTCATCATGTCTCTTGAGCCTCAAATGTATTGCAGGACTAGTTTATTTTACAACCAGCTGATAATGAACAAAAGCTAAGACAGGATTATTAGTATTCTGCAAATGTGCCATGCTGGCTTGTTCTCACTGACTTAAGGTCTTCCATCTACATCAGTCCAGAAGACTCCTCTCCATGCTGAGTGCACGATATGATGTTTACACAGCTTAGCACTTATTAGACATTCCTCCATGTTGTTTACTCATGCAGCTGCCATCTCAGAGCTGCTCTTCTTACACCATGAGAAGGATGAAGTGGAATATTTTCGACCAGAGAATATTTTTGTGCTTGTAGTCACACATCCACATTTTCCCCCCCTTTTTTGTTTTGTTCCAGTGGTTCATGACAACAGTTATGACTTTATAACATATCACAAGGAAACAACGTAGGTGTTTCCTGCCTGGTAATTCTTCTCCATCTCTCCCATCACCTCCAGCTCTCCAGATTTCCATTAAAGAAGCAATTCAGCACCATCCCTGTATGCTTTATCATCTGAATCTATTAAAGCTAATGCCTCTAGCAGAGTTAACCAGAGGCCTCGCTGCAGATAGGTAAGAACTACATTCTCCCCAGTTGACACGTCTTTGCTGAAAGGGCTGAATTGATAGCTCATCAGGTGTCTGAATACCAAGCAGAAAACCTTCTTCCCTATCCAGACTTGGCAGCTGAGTCTCCTTCTGCATCCTAATGGATCTGGTGCTACTGCTGCAGCGGAGATTGAAATTCTGGACCACACTTTCTCAACTGCTTGCTTTTGTGCTGTACCTGAGAAGAGGCTGCAGGCAACATAAAGGTTGTATGTGGAACTGTGGAGGGGTTGTTAAGCCAACTTCTCGTGTACAAGTTCAAAGGCATGGGCATAAGGTTTAAAGAATGAGGGGAAAAAATGAACAGTGGTGAACTTCTGAGTCTTCGGAGTTCAGGCTTTGGGTGACTTTTTTGTCTACCAGCAACAAATGGTTTTAGCTGAAAAGGCAAAGCATATAGTGTAGCTTGTGATTAAAAAAAAAATCACCAAAAGTGTAAATTACATGCATTACAGAAGAGGACAAATGATAGGGCAGTTAAAAAGCCTTAAAAAATGGTGCTAATGTAATGTAATAACATATGGTAAGCTAGTTAGTGAGTTAACAATTGTTGAATAGTTAACAATTTGCAACTGCGAGACAAATAAGTTAAAAAATACTAGACTTTTTTTGCTATTAAACACTTTTTAGACACCCTGAAGTGTAGAAACTCGAGTATATTTTCATTAGCTAGTTCACTTCCATTTTTAATGAACTAATGAACATGATGAATAAACATACTCTTAGTTAAGTATATTTTTTCTACACAGGATGAGGAAAATGTGTGAATGCAGAGCTGGAACAGAAATACACTACATCAGAGCTTGTGATATTGATTTTCCCCTGTTTGCCACCTAACATCTATAATGCTTTAAAGAGAGACAGTCAATTTCCTGCTATTTAGGAATAAATCTGAGCCAGGGATTTTTTATTTTTTTTAATCAATCCAGAAACGTAAAAGCATGGCTTATTTTAGGAGCTTGAAAATGCCATTACACCTTCAGGAAACGCAGTATGACACAGTTTATCTACAAAACCAGACTAGCCCAGAAGAACAAATACACTTACATTATATTTTAGTGTCTTTTCTCATCCTCCCTTTAATTGCACTCTAAAAATAGTTGGGTTAAAAATAAGCAAAATTTGGGTCAATTTGGAAAGCCAGCATGGGTTGTTTTAACTTAGCAAGGTTGGATTAGGATGTTGCCTCAGCATGTTAAGTTGTTTTTTTTTAACTTGTTGGCAAAATGAGTTGTGGTTTAACAGGATTATTTTTTTTTTCAAATCAACAAAAAGGAGCTTCAAGCAATGTTTTTCCTCTACAAAAACAACTGAGTGTAAAAACTCTGCTAAAACATGAAAAGTCAATATCATACCCATGTCCATTTTGAAATCATAATCATGAGTGACGAATCTGAAACAGGATTAGACTTAACTTCACTCCAACGTTAGCTGACAATCTGAGATTACGTCACAGAGAAAACGCAAGGTTATATTTAACTAGCTAGAAGTAACTAGAAGTAGAAGTAACTAGCTAATAGTAACTTAAGGTTAACTGTAAATGGGTTCCTGGTGGTCTAGCAGTTAAGGGTTCTGCACTCTGACCACCACGGCCCGGGTTTGATTCCAAGGCAGGGAACCAACCCAGCCACTGGGAGTGTACTCTCAGTGCCAGTCCCAAGCCCGGATAAAATGGAAGGGTTGCTTCAGGAAGGGCATCCGAAGGTCCTCTAAGTTGCGAGGTGAGGCCTCCATGGATCGGACTTGTTTGTCCAGCATGTCCCACAGATGCTCGATTGGCTGGAGATTGGGGAATTTGGAGGCCAAGTCAACACCTTGAACTCTTGGTCATCTTCCTCACACCATGCCTGAACGGTTTTTGCGGTGTGGCAAAATCTTTGCCAAATCAAACATGCGGATCAGTGATCTTCTGTCCCGCCCCCTAACGGATGCAGTCGAAACAACGAGGTTAACATTTTCTTTAAAATACTATTTGTTTTATTTATTCCATGAAGATTTATAAACATTAGCTTGCATTCTTTCTGTTAGCAGGATAGCACCTGCTATCTAGCCAAACTACACACAAAAAAAGTTATTGCCTACGTCATTGCCAAACCTTTTAATACATAAATCAACTAAATGAACAGTGTGAACAAAAACTTGGAGTTGCAACTGATTTCTTTTACTTTTCCCGGTCGCCACTCTGTCTCAACATGCGAAATGGAAAATGTGCCTGTTCTCTTTCAGGTTCGCATCCCCAACACAATTTGGGTTACATCAACCCAAATAGCTGACCCGACAAGCTCTGCAAGCAACTGAGTTATAAAAATAAGCCAGCGTTTTATAAAGTGTAGCTTCCAGTTGGAATCAGCGTGTCATTTCTTAATGATTGTCTTGAAAGAGCAAATTGTATCACAGCCTGAGAAAACTCAGCTGGAGCATTTCCATTAGTTTGTAATCACTCGTGTATTGTTCTTGGCCCCTTTTCTCAACTCTTTCTATGCACGTGATGGTTATAGAGTATTCCTGGACTCATAATGGTCTCGCCAAGTGTGAAAAACTGATGAAATAGTTTGACATGGAGCTTCACATTCTCTTAGCTCGAGGAAAATAATGGACTGTTTTCATGATGACTCCTCTGCCTTGCATGAGGAACGGGGAATGATTATTTCCCGTAACTTATCTAGGGCTTAGTTTTATACCTCTGGGCTATAAATTGCTGTCTTTGCTGAAGATGCTGGTATGATAAATCTTAAAGAGAGCCCCATGGTTAATAAAGTTTATTCATTTTTTTTAACCCAATGTCCCCCATTTGCCAATTCTCACTTATATGACAGCATTTTGAAATAAATGTCACAGTTTAAGAGTAAGAGCAATTCATTTTGTGGGACCTTTTGTCATATCACATTGGCAGTTTGTAAGATAGAAATACACAACTGCACATATGGCTTACACAAGGGTTATTTATGTATATATTTATAAAGATTCTTAAGCTTGAACTAAGTCGTTGCAGAGATTTTGCACATGTACTGTGACATACATAATAAAATTCATGAGATGAAATTCACATAGTGTCAGTAAAGACCAGCTTTATGATGCAACAAAGAGTGAAATAATGTTGACAGTCTTATCTGGATTAGTGTAATACTGCAGACAGATGAAGGATATTCCAGGGGATGAATAAATGTAAATACTCCACTAATACGGAGTGCAGATTATATACATTGTTCAGCCATAACATTAAAACCACCTGCCTAATGTTGAGTAGGTCCCCCTTGTGCCAAGAAAAAAACCCCATGGATTCCACAAGACCTCTGAAGGTCCTGTAAGTTGTGAGGTGGGACCTCCATGGATCGGACTTGTTTGGCTAGCATATCACACAGATGCTTGATCGGATTGAGATCTGGGGAATTTGGAGGCCAAGTCAACACTTTGAACTCTTCGTCATGTTCCTCAAACCATCACTGAACAATTTTCGAAGTGTGGCAGGGCGCATTATCCTGCTGAAACAGGCCACTGCCTTTAGGGAATACCGTTGCCATGAAGAGGTGTACTTCTCAAGTTCTCAAGTGGAGTTTATTGTCATTTCAGCCATGTACAAGTACATAGTGAAACGAAACGACGTTTCTCCAGGACCAAGGTGCTCCATAAGACGACACAGAACTACAAGGGACCACATAATTTATACATAAAGTGCACAAGTGCAAACATGTTCAGACAGCACAAGACAGAACAACGACTACAGCGCCGAAAAGTACGCAGTTCTGTTTAAAAGTGAACCTAGTGACAATAGTGCAAAGAGTACAAGAGTACAATACAAGTAGCTGAAATAGTGTAAACATAAGAGTAGCAGCCTATGTATAATATAATGATTATTGTAGCAGCATAAACATGTGCATGTGTGTGTGTTCAGTCCAGTTTCTGAGTGTTTAGGAGTCTGATGGCTTGGTACTTGGTGTGCAACAATGTTTAGGCAGGTGGTATGTGTCAAAGTAACATCCACATGAATGCCAGGAGCCAAGGAACATTGCCCAGACCATCACACTGCCTCCACCCGGCTTGCCTTCTTCCCATAGTGCATCCTGGTGCCATCTGTTCCCCTTGCACTGTGTGTTCTGACACTTTTCTGTCATAGCCAGCTTTAACTTTTTTAGCAATTTGTGCTACAGTAGCTCTTCTGGTCTTCCTTGGACCACTTGTTGGTACCAACATCTGGGTGTGCTGGTTTATTTGCGGTGCATTTCTTGTAATATTTTCATAAAGTATTTATTTCTGACCTTTCTTGCCCTGGTTTAGTAAATACAGCTTGCACATATTTGTCCTGTCTGTTGCTACATGGAAAAATATTGATGTAAATGTGAAATATTGTTGGAAAGGTTATTTCCTAAAAATTATTATTAAGTAGTGCATGTACAGTATGGACAGTTCCTCTGGTGATATAATTATTCAAAGATTAAAAGATGAACTGTTTCCTGGGGTTATGCTGGTTAATGGTGCTATGTTTATGTTCTAGAAATGACTTGTTTTTCATGAGCCAAGACATTTTTCGGAGCCTTCAGGAGGTACATCTATACTGGTAATGGGTCTTAAAGCCAGATATCTCAATATCTTTAGTAGTTTTTGACTAGGGTGCCTAATAGAGTGCCCTAAGACTTTCACACAGCACTGTATGTACTTCTGATACATTATTTCTAAAAAAAAAAAAAATTCTATTGTGTAGGAATATTTATCAACTGTTATGAAAGTGTCTCAAAAAATTATTGTGTATTTTAATACATTTTAAAAAGTAGCAATAGTGTCTTCGTTTTGTATTTTTTTTGTCTCCTATGTATTTGTTCCTGTTTTGCTGACAATATTTTTATTTGATATTTGTTGATAACCATACACATGCATAATACGTTTTGTCTTTTTTCTCCTTTTTGCTTGTTTTTTTTTTTACATTTTAATTGAAACATTTCTTTTGCTTTTCCTAACTTTTTTTTTTCTTTATCTTTCTTTTCTTCCCCCCCCATAGGACTGGCTTTTGTCCATAAAAATCTAACTTTATATATTCCTAACAAAATGAAGACTGGGTGCAGGCGTGTTTGAATTGATATCTCGATATGAAAAAAAAAAAAAAAGTCGAATTGATATCTGATATGAGTAAATTATTGGTACTTTAATAACATATAAAGATGTGTAATTCAAACTGAGCAAATACTTCACCTGAAAGCCAAACAGAGGTTTGAACTATTTTGTGTGCCAAAGTGCCTATTCATTTAGAAAGAAGACAGGTTAAGGCGATCTACAATCAGAATGCTTTTGTTGGAATTTCAGTAAGGGCAGATTAATAATACATCTTGTAGACCGTGCTCCTTGCACTTATTCCTGATGTTCAGATCTGAAAAGTGTCATAAGCACTCTCTGTCTTTCAGCTATATCACACTCTTGGAATGCATAATTGATACGGTGCACTCAAAGTCAACATTGGTATGCAGAATGCAGTGAGAGTGTGCAAGTGCAATAAACATGTCAGGGTATGTAAAACTCAGTTATAATTCATAGAGTGTTTCATTTCGGCCTAAAGAATTAACATTTTTACCAGGCTCGCTAAAACAAATCAGCCACAAATTGTGCTACTCAACAGACTGCATTTTCTATCAGTGTTAAATAATTCACAGGCTTTTTGGCGACCAAGTCAATAACTCTTAATCTACATGGAGTGTATGTGTGTGTGAGTGTGTGTTTGCTGTGGTAAATAGGTAAAATTGCTCTGGCTTTGACCTAACATTCACCCCAGGTTCAGCCCGAGTTCAGTGCTTTTCCATGCCATCATCTTTAGTTATGCCCGTAGGGATATAACACCTCCCTAGGGCAAATCTTTGCAATATTACATAACATTACCTCAACCCGTCTGGCATTACAGCATCTGCTTTAATTAACTGCTAGCATGCGTGCTGTGCAAACTTATTACATGAATCACATGTCAGCGTATTTATGAATATCAGTTACACCAGAAGATTGTTTAGACCTGTAAAGGCAGATGAGATCAACGTTAAGCATCGATCATGTACAGTCCCTTACACAGCCTGCAATATTATACCAATCCAGTAAATATGATTGTCTTTTGATTGCAGTGCCTTTATGATGGCATGCTTCTTTCCCGGTTTTAATCTAAACACTTTATTTCCCCTCTAATGGGACATTTTGATGAGCACAATCCCTAATTATAAAGATGCAGTGCTCCAAACTACAGAAATAAACTTTATATGACAACAGAAATAAAGAAAATAAGAAGTCAAATGATGTTTGTGGCTTCTGTTGTACTGAGTTATGCAGATGTCAATACCTTTGACCTAAACCCATTAAGTAAATACACTTAAAAAAAAAATACTGACTATAAAAAAAAAATCCATGGACTCATAACACTACACTATAAATATGACACAGTTAATTCAAAGTATTGTTCTTTTAAAGTCCATGGAGGACATCAGAGGAGACAGTGTCTTAATCAGATTCATTGCTGACCTCAAGGACCAACATTTTTAATGGATTATGAACTAAAGTGAGCCATAAGCATAGCAGGTGAGTGCTTGGTTAGCTTATCCTTCAAATCACTGTCATGTTTTCTTTACAGGAGAGTGTACCGAATGGACAAAAACATTGGCATTGTTTTATTAATTCATCAAAAACAAAATAGTGAATTGAAAGGATCAAGTGCTGTTTTATAAGGGATGCTGGATCAAGTGCTATTTTATAAGCTTTTAGCAATGAGGGCCTTCCTGAAGCTTATGTCATAAAATTGGAAGCACAGTAATGTACAGAATGTCTGTATGCTGTAGAATGAAGTTTTCCCTTCACTGGAACTAAGGGACCCAACCCTGTTCCAGCATGACAATGCCCCTGTGTACAAAGCGAGGTTTATCAAGACAAGGTTTGTCATGGATCATGTGGAAGAACTCGTGTGGCCTGCACAGAGCCCTGACCTCAACCCCAGTGAACACCTTTAGGATGTATTTGAACTCTGACTGTTGTGAGCTTGGTTGCTCTTAGAAGAAGGATCTTTTTACCTCAGTCACCCTGGTTGATATGTTGTTATGTGATAAGAGAGAGTTACCTAGCGAGTGGGAAATGACAAGACCAAATTGAGAGAGAAAAAAGGTAACATGCACTATTTGACCATTTTTGTGGTAACAACATGAGAGGATATCTGTGAAATCCAACTTATCAAATGTCTTGTTCTTGAATCTCCAGCTCTTCTGGTGAATCATGCTTTGGTCAATCTTGACTTGACCCCATCTTCGCTTTCTGGTTGGCTGCCATGGTACCAGTGTATCCTGCATAACTCCTTCTGTCTGCCCTTGTGGTCTTTGAAGCTAACTTCTTCAGGAAATAGTGTGACCATGGGTAAGAACTTCCACTGGTAGTCCCATATGCTTAGTTCATGCTTTCACGAAGGAGATAAATCATCACCCTGTGCCTCATGAACCTGAGCATGCCAAATTTGCATTGTCATTTGTATCAATAGATGCAATGGTTTCCCAATGGAGTGTTGCCTGTAAGATCTCTGTGCCTGTTAAATCCCCCATCGTGGGCATTATCTCTTTAAAGACCAAGAACAAATGCACCAGTGTGCTACAGGAACACTTTGCGAGGCCGTGTGTCAGCTCTTATATATTCAGGTTGTGGGTTTTATATATTATATTCACATTTGCCTGTTATACATCTTCTGCTTGTACCACTGACAAGGCCATTGATTTCAGCCCTATGGTTTTCGCATCTGCCATTGCGGCCATTATGCGTGCTCTTATACCAGGTCCCAATTTCCCTGCACTTTCGAGAGCTCCTTTATGAAACTAGTACACTGTGAAATAGCCCAGCTACTCATTTGGGCTGATACACTACAAAATGGGTCAGGCATTCGATCTGATGTATTAGGTGGAGGATAAAACTTGATGCTGAAGTAGAACCACTTTATCCTGGTCAAGGTGGCGGTAGATTCCTTGCTGTCAAATATGACACATTGAACATTGAAAAAATGAATCTGTGTTTTTTTTTTTTTTACACACACAAATTATGTTACACAAGAAAGAAAAAAAAAAAAACATTGACTAGGAACAATACCTATTTGGTTGCTGTTGTTCAGAGCTTCTACTGATAGCCCTAAAGCAAACTATACTTTTTTTAAAATTTCATGTAATCATGTGACGTCAAAGCTAATATAAATAAAACATTTATTTATATTTTTAAAGAAAACACATTACAGTAATGAAATGATTAATCAATATGTCTCAGTTGACATACCCCCACACCACACACACACACACACACACACACACACACACACACACACACACACACACACACAAATCAACAGCCGCCATCAATCAATAGACAGTTATTCAATGTACACATTTGTTATTTACAGGCTTGTACAGTATGTAATTTTCTGAATTGTAAGTAGCTCATAATTTTTTTTTAGAATCCAGTAAATTAAAATACGTCATGAACAATTTTTCTTGTTCCAAAGTTAGATGTAAATCCCCCCGCCCCTCGCCTACCCTTCCGTTGCTTAGCTTTCGTTCTCTCCCTCAAACTAGCACCAAAATAAATAAACTAAAATAAATAGATTTCAATTAGATTTAATTACCTTTAGGTTATTACATTTTAAATGAATTAGATTAAATAATTGAATTATGTTTTCATTAATATTTATAGCAAATCTATAATACTATCACAGCAGCATTATGTATATCTCTTGTGGCACTTTTACGATTTATAAGATCTTTATAAAAACTTCTTGACGAGAAGTTTGACGTGTCACATGATCATTATGTAACTGTGACATAATAGAAATACACTGATTAATAAAGTCAGCTGTCATGATGTTCTAATGTAAATTAGTCCAGAAACTTTATATCAACAATAATCTGTCAGACTTTGGTATTATTTGTACCTGACATTAAAATTGATGAAAGCAGGCTTTATAATAGCTGACACTTTAAAAAAAAAAAATTATTAAAATTGTTACCATAATTCCTTTGTTGTTGACTGTAATTTGATTTATATTATCTGTATATTGGTCATATTATTCTGTGCAACATTCAGTCTTCTGCCTGCCAGGACAGAGCTAATTATGATCTCGCATGAATCTCCTTGTAGATATTTTTCCCCATATATGAACCTTGTACCCAGCCATAGTGCGAACACAGATGGCTGGTTGAGCCGCAGAAGGGTGATATATTTAGGAGTTAGCAGATGGAAGGTGAAAGAAGTGTTCAGTGCTGGGCTTTCACTGTCGTTTCCAGTGGAAACAGTGGCGGTTAGCTGGCGGTTCACCATCATACACCATCATGCACCATCTTGCATATATTCATCATATTCACCCAGAGACATTTGTCTTTGATCTGTAAGACTACGGAAAATTTTCTCAACTTTCAAATGCTCTGCTTGCATGCGAAGCCATCATTTGCTCTCACAATAGACAGGGTTAGAATGAGCCAGTTTCTTGTTTTCTATGTCAGCCCTGTCCTTTCCAGAGCTGAGAGAGAGTCTCTGGACTCTCCAGAGAGTCCTTGGCAGGGAGTACCAATGGTCCCTTGGCTGGTTGTGCAACAGCAGGTACAGGATTTGTAATGATCTTTACCAGGTGCACACCTGCTCCAAAAACCTGAGATGTTACATCTTATGAGGAGACAGACTGGAAAAAGTGGTAATACTGGTCTTCATTAACCTCCTTATCCTGGTCACGGTGGATCCAGAGCCAATTTAGGTAACAAATAGGCGCAAGTCGAGAGAGTTCACCCCAGGTGGAACACCAGTCAATCACGTGCCAAACCCTGAACAGACAGGAACCTGAGCTCAGGATTGAACCCAGAACCCTGGAACTTCCCATTGTATCCTGTGCTGTCATTTTAAAGGTACATAAAATTTCTTGCATACAAAGGTCCAGCTAAGCAACTAACATAGCGTAATGGTGACTATTAATGATATGGCTATAAATAAGTCATTTTGAAGTGTTTTGATTTCATAGTGGACTTCCCATTACAGTTTTTGACTGTCCCATTTCTGACCTAAGCCCCGTCTGTCTCTAGCGCCGTAGCCAATCACTGGTCTGATGAGCTGCCTTCAGCACATTATGTACTATACATACTGTAAATTGATGTGAATGGATAATCATTCACAGAGGATCTGCTACAGTCGAGTTTGTTCATGTTTAGAAAACTAGAGTGACTGAACTAGTTTATTTCATACATTTAGCAGCTGTGATGGAGTGTTTTTTTCAAGCACTCAGATTGGTGGGTCTTATCCAGACTGTGGCCTGCCAGATGACATCCTTGACCTAGACGATGGCTTAACCTAGCATCACAGTCTGACATCTGGTACAGCTCTTCTTGTTTCTCTATTTCACCAGACAGCTACAGGTCTTTAATAAAATCTGTGATAAAGAGTGTTAATATTGCTAATTTGTTGTAACAGTGGCAAGCCTCTTCCTCACCTCTAGGGGGCACTGTAGTGCTCAGCATATGGTATAAATTGTGAGACGAGTGTAGAGCAAGACAGAACAGCATGGTTTGCCTTATGTTCTCAGGCTGCTCTCAATCAAATCCTTGTTTGGAAACTAGTTTGCTGCTCGATTAAGAATTTTTGTGTATAGCCCTTGTTACCTTACTCATCTGCTCTTGGTCTATGGGTTACCCAACCTGCAAATGCTGTTGCTATGGGTTACTTGGAGTAATTTATGAAAGAGAAAACGTGATGCATCTGGATCTTAAGTCGCCTTCAAGATATTTCACCAGATAAGACTTCCTCGTATTTTGTTTTCAAATCTCATTTACTCGCATCAGCTGTTTTATTTCATGCCACAGATTCAAAGGACTGCGTGAACTCTCGGAGCTATTGCTCCTGTCTTTTGATGGCTTTTGCTTGAATTTATGCTTTGTTAAACAAACAGTTGATTTGTGTGAATTGTATTTTGTGTTTATTTTCCGTTTGCATTTCTTCATCACTTATGTATAAAAATACTCAGTTAATACTAATGTGTTTATATTTTTCCTTATTGTACAAGTTAAAACACAAGTTAATGTAATACAGGTGAGCCCTCCTTCATTTATACTTATAGCTGCCTTTGAGTTAGAGAGACACAGAGACGGTTATAGATTGGCACCCCAGTCGGGACCCTTGTATTTATTGTTTATTATTTCCTTGTGCACTTATGGTAAACCAATATTCTG
Organism: Pangasius krempfi; assembly: GCA_037576825.1. Lineage (NCBI taxonomy): Eukaryota > Metazoa > Chordata > Actinopteri > Siluriformes > Pangasiidae > Pangasius > Pangasius krempfi. The sequence goes on from CM074977.1 coordinate 25,852,472, forward strand.
GTATAGAGGATGAGGACGAACCCAATCCTGATTTTACAGCTGGCCCATTTGTGTCTAAAAGACATCCCTTTGGAGAGCTCATAACTACATTCAGTGAGTTATACCTTAATTCCAAAGAGGATAATGATTCAGTTGCAGAAACAGACAAAGTAGTTGACAACCCAGATGAGGTTCCTTTCTCCCCCCACCACCGCCTCCTGAGGAAAAAGCAGTGTTCATGTGGAGGATTTATGAATTAACAGGTCGAGTTATGACCCTTTAGAGATGCATCATGGATTGTGCCCAGAAGGTGAGTCAATGTTGCTCGCAGATGGAGCTGAATAACCAATGTAAGGTAATAGAGGCAAAGTTGAGACATCAAATTGAGAGGGAATGTGAACAGGAGTTCAGGAAATCCTACTACTGAGTATTCATGATCTGGGGAAGTCAGTAGTTTGTTTAAAATGAAGAGATGTCCAGATTGACAATAAGTTAAGATCCTGGGATCCTTTGATGTCAACCCCAGTATCCCCTCCTAATCTTCTTGCCCCACCTGTAATTAAAGTCATGAGTAAAACCCACAGTGTTCAGCCAAATCAGACAATTGAGTTAAAGTTGAGTTCTCGCATTTTGGTAGTGGTGAAGAGAATGATTCCGTTTCTTTCATCGAACGCTGTGAGGAATATTTAGCCATTCAACCTCTATGTGACTCTGAAATACTAGCTTCTCTCACTTCCGTACTGAAAGGCACTGCAAAAGACTGGTGGCTAGCAGAAAGGAGATCAGTACAGATGTTTAATTTAAGGAGATCTTTCTTTGCTCTTTTGAGTGACGACTTTGAAGCAGAAGCTGCAAGAAGGTTGTCGGAGAGCAAACAAGGTGCCAGAGAGTATTTGTGACTGTGCCCAAGATGCCCAAGATGGAAGAAAAAGATGCCAGGGAGAGAGGTTGTGCAGGCTATACTCAGAAACTGTAATCCTTGACTAGCTAGCCTACTAGGAGGAACAGTGAGAGAGGTAAACGAATTGGTGAGGATTGGTACCCAAATTGGAAGGCATTTTGAGGAAGCTAAGTGAAATTGGAGACATGCCAATTCTGAGATACAATAGAATAAATCCCATAATGAAAGACACACACTCCCTAAATCAGAGCGATGAATGAGATTAAGGAGATGCTGGACAAGAAAATAATTCAACTTCAGTCTCTCCATGGGCTGTATCTGTTCTCATTGTTCCAAAAAAGGAGGAGGATCCAGATTTTGTGTAGATTTCTGCTGGCTGAAGGCAAAAACTTATTTGGATAACTATCCGATGCCCCAGATCCAGGATATCCTGGAATCTTTACATGGAGCCAGAATTTTCAGTACTTTGGATCTCAAAAGTGGGTACTTGCAAGTGGTGATGGAGCAGGAGCGCATACTCTAGACTGCTTTTGTTACTTCTGGTTTATTTGAATTCCTTTCGGCCTTAAGAATGCCGCTGCATCCTTTCAATGTCTAATGGAAAGACGTGGAATTGGAGCGAAGCAGAAATGGTTACATCGTGTATTATAAAAAGTATTATAAATTGTGTGCGCAGTTACTGAGTATGTTGCAGCTGACGTACAGAAATACTTGTGTGGGTGACCTTGCATGTGAATTAGAGGGAGGAAAAGATGAATGAGCTTCTTGTGTGATCTCGGAGAGATCTCAATGAAGAGTACATCAGCACTTTCCACAGATGCGTAATTAAGGATCAAGTATAATCCACATTAACGTTGCTAAACTGTACAAAATATTATATGGACATAAAATGAAAATGTGTAGACATGAGTAGTTATTAATGTTAAAAAAAAAACCAAATTGAATAGCTACCCTTTGCCTGTTCTATTAATTTGTGCATGCAATCTCAGTTTCCAAAGTGACTTTCAAGCTTATTATCAAGTGTTAATCACATTGCAAGTGCTAAATGAATCAATTAAATGCCTCAAACTGCAGATTACACAACCTAAGCCATGTTATTTTGCTTATTTAGTTATTTAGGTTAAATCATATTAGTTTGTTGTTGTTGTTGTTGTTGTTCTTCTTCTTTCGGCTGATCCTGTTAGGGGTCGCCACAGCATATCATTGGTCCGCATATTTGATTTGGCACAGTTTTTACACCGGATGCCCTTCCTGACGAAATCCAATCAAAATGAATTTTTAAAAATGAGTACTTCTGATTCACACACTCATTTTGCTTTCAGTTTTTTTTATTTGCAGATTTTTCTTTTTTTGCTTCTGGAATCTTTCTTTTGCTTCTGACTTTCGGTACATTTTTTTTTTTTTTTTTTGGGAGGGGGAGGATCATAGAAGAAGGCATTCGCCTTAAATCTCTATTGGTCAACTGGTTCTGGAGTGGGAGGTGCTCAGAAAGTTAGTCATGCCCACTGCATTATGGTGGAGTTGCCTCTGACATGCGGAAACGAATGGAGTTGAGTATTCAGCAGCAGGGAAACTCCACAACTGGCCACAATTTACCCATCTTATAATGGCTACTTCCAGCATTATAATGCGCCAGATTATCTCAAACTGGTTATCCAAACATTGGTTCCAATATGTCACTTTTGGGATGTGGTAGAACAGGAGAGAGTGGCAGCATGAAGCTGACAAATCTGCAACAATTTCATGATCATACAACCTGTTGCATGAACCAGAATCTCAAAGGCATATTCCCAGCATCCATGCCAGAATCAGTTGAGGCTGTTTTGAGAGCTAAGAATGGAGGGTCCTACCCATTGTTAGTATGATGTTCCTAATTAAGAGGTCGTTGAGTGTATGAGTTCATATGAGAATACAGCGGACTCAAGTTGGCGTTTTCACCTGATGTCAGAATTTCATTTTTGCTGAACCGATAACTCGAGTTTGCATTTGACAGTCGTCAGCCTCTGCAGTCTTCACTCTCACAAATGAGGAAAAAAAAAAGTTTTCGGAAAATGCATGCTGTAAAGGTAGTCCACAGAATGGGAATTAAACTGGCATTCCTATTTCCCCTTACACATTCCATTGAGAAATTGATGGAAAGACAAATTTAGAAAATAAACCCCAGCTAAGCATCATATATAAACTAGGGATAGATATGCAACATGATCTTGTGACACAGCTAGCATGCAAAATTACAAATAGATATAAAAATGATCCTGGCATTTGCTATGCTTTCAAAATCCAGTGACATCACTTGCTAGAATCAGTAGATCCAACATGACAAATTCATAATCCACCAGCCTTAGGTTACGTTCACACTTGGGCCAAATACTTGAGTCCACACTGAGGACCAATTCTGGGCTCGATTGGTGGAGGGACTTGCATGTTTGCTTTCTGACACAGAGCAACTGGATTGATTGTGCAGAGCAGCACTTTTTGGATGCACGGCATCTACTCGTGCAGGAAACCTGCAAACCAGGAGCCGTTTTTATATAAGAAGATTATATAAAATGCAGGCCAGCACAAGAAGTGCATTTTTAACGATACTCTCAGTGCAACCACAAAGGTGAGCTAATTACAGTGCTCCAGTCCTATGACAGTTTATTTCCATCTCCTCCGCTGACCATAATAACTCTTTCTCTGCCATTGTAAAAACTGAAACAGGGGGACATGAAGTAACTTGACAAGTTCAACCAATCACGTTACTCGGCATGCAGTGCTGCAAGCGGCTACTTTCACACCTGTTGCTGACTGCACCAGGGTTCAGTGGAGGCGAGCCCCAGAACACCGTTATCAAGGACCGGGGTCCTAAGTCCAGAAAAACAAGACTTGCTGCAACAACATTGCATACTGAGAAATGCTATAAAGGTAGCCGCAGTGGAAATTAAAATGGCATCCTGTTTTTTTCTTAAATGGCTTGTCACGGTGAAAGATTGCTCTTAAGTAGAACAATCTTGCACACATACAAAGCTTATGCATGCTAATGTGTGCCTGCATGCACTCATGCACTGTAATGAGGGCCAGTGGCAGTGATCTATAGTCGGGATTATCTTTCTCACTTTTTCACTTACTCTCTCTTTCTTACCCACCCACCCACACACACACAACTTGATCTGACCGCTGCTGTGACACACAAGGACAAATCGCTGTCTTACTCCCCTTTATTTTTCCCTGTTTCCTGTTTCAGAGGAAGATGGATAGCTTGAGCTGTACCTGTGCAGACCTGCCGCAGTGGTGTGGATCCGCTGCTGCTTTGTCACTGTCACTCATCAACAGACATTCACACTAGGAGTTCCAACTAGGTATGTAATGGGACCTTTAATCTCATGTCAGATCTGAAACTCCCAAATTGTAATTACTTTAACCTCTTAAACTCCTACTTTTAGTGGGATCCAGACTTACATTGCACACTCCATAACTTTCCTATTAGCATCACTATAATTACTAAACAATACTGATTAATATGATTTTGGTCCCTGGAGGATTAGTGGTTAGGCCATGGTGCTCTCACCGCTGCAGCCTGGGTTCGATTCCCAGCTAAGGAACCAACCCCAACCACTGGGGTTGTCCATGACTACCCTCCCAGGGCTGGATAAAATTGGGGTAAAAGGGCATCCGGGGTAAAAACTGTGCCAAATTAAATATGTGGACCAATGATCTGCTGTGGCGACCCCTAACGGGAGCAGCCGAAAAGAAAACATTTTGATTTGATTCTCATTAATTGCATTTACAAATTTCTTCTTCTTTTTTTTTAACATTTTGATAATTAATATTTTGCTTGTGGCTTTTATTATTTTATATGGAACTTTTGACACAAAATGTACTCCATACCCAAGCCACTTTGACCCCTTTCCTCGCCAAAAAAAAAGAAAGCTCACACCAACTCATAAGGTAAAAAACAGCATTCTGCAAACACAGTTGCCTCAGACTGTAAGGGAATGTCATGTCCATCAATTACTTCCTATTGCCAGACACAGAGTTTGAGTAGAATTTGCAGTTAAGAAAAACCAAGTGCAAAAATCAAACCGATGCCTAGCTGAGGAGGAAAAGGTGCTGTTTGAAATATTGTCAAAATATTCTAAAAAATAGTTTAACCATTCGGTGTCCTACGCTTTCAATTACAATTACAAGTCCATGACTTTGTATGCTGATCAGGAAACACACATACTTTATATAATTTTTAAATAACTGAGAGAGAAGATATGTTGTGCTGACACTGAAACATGTTCTTCCTCTCTTTCCTTGTACTTGCAGATCTTTCAGTAGCTACACCCATCATTTGCACTGAGAAAGAGCCTGACCTCAAAGCTTAGGTTTTGAAATGACCGATGACATAAATGCAAAATGCCACACTTCATTATGACCCTGCTTTTCCAAATGTCAAAAATGTCCCTGCTTCTTAAAACGTTAGGGACTTAATTTTTTTTTACGTGTGCCTGCATTTCCTCCCAGAACCAAGCACTGAATGCTAGGATCCCTAATGCACCTAACCTAAGTCTAAAATGTTTAAAAATATACACATGCTGACCTTTTACTAAATTTCTTCATTTGGATTCATGGTCCCTAATGGTCCTACTCAATTCGCTGAGAGACTGCAGCTGTTCATGCTCCTTGTAATAAGTTGATTGGTGGTGTGAAATTTGCCTCATGATTATGATTTATAGCGTATTACTCATTCAGGGGGATTTACCCTGGGAGGAATGAAAATGCAAATAAATAAGAGATTGAACATTTTATTCTCTAAAACGTCATGAGCTGTGAATGATCATGAGGCTTTTGCTCTATTTCCAACCAAACACCTACTCCCTGTATAATTTATGCAAACTGTACAAGGTTTTTACAGTACACTGTATCTTGGCGTTTACAGTAAACCGTCCATGGTGGTGTCTTTTGCTAAATCTGTTCTAAACTTTCTAAACATGTATGTAAGGCCATAGTGGCATATCATAGGGCTACTGTTAATGGTTAATGTTGAGGCGAGGGCATGTGTAGGGACTACAACTTTTCTTACAACGCTCGTCAAAAATGAAATGATGTTCTTTCTACTCATGTACATACGTTAATAAATGCCAATCATCCATAAGTTACCGGGGTCCAGAGAGGAACAGCAGAAAAGATGATCCACCCTATCAGCCGGAGAATGGTTGAATGGACACAGCCATCTGTGAGCCCAAGAGAGCGAAATCGGCCATGCTCTCAGAGAAGGTGGTGGCATACTCTCTCTCCTCTTTCACAGAGCCACTAGCCAATCACAGGAGTCTGTGAGCACATGTATGCAGAAGGGGGCGGATAGCGCTTTCCTACAAGTGTGTTACGCTGCCCTTCTGACGTTGCATGAGCAGGATGGTTGGTAGCTATCATGTGATGGGGAGAGCAGCCTGATGGGTGATGGGTGGGAATTGACTATGATAAAATTGGGTAAAAATAAAAGTAGAATTTTGACTCAACTTTCATGTTTGAATCTTTGCAACGGTAGGTACTTTGTACTGCTTCAGCTCAACCTTCAATTGTGTGTGGGTTTTGTAGGTCACACTCGATTAGAGGGGCTGCCAAATAACTAAATATAAATGTAATGCATCAATTCATAGTATCATGACAGAAGAACAAGGGATGGATCAATTATGGATATTGATTGGTTAACAAGGTGTCAAAATATATAAATGATCAATCATAGCTTTTCTTACAACTTGATTTGCATGTAATCTACCAAAATCACTTTCACTCATTAGAGCCTCTCTTTCTGTATGCCAACCTAGTTTAGCTTCTGTGGTCATCCAGGCTGCTGAACATAATTACAATGATATCTTTAGTTTTTTTGTGGTGGTCTAATGGTTCTGTATTCCCCCTGGTGTCGTTCTCTATTCACCCGAGCGTTGGCCTGCCTGGCTGCCTCTAATTGTCATGTACATGCACTAGCACTCCAGATTTAGTGCAGCACTGCCTTTAATTTAATTGGAAAACACAGAAGGGAAATGGGAACAAAAGACAAAAAAATAAAAGAAACAGCAGCAATCTTTCTTCAAGAGGCAATAAAAAAAGCCATGAATAATGCATGCAGTTGATGGATAGGGTTGCAAATAGAAGCATGATGGCGGTAGTTCAGTTCACTTCTCTGCCACAACATTCCTCCAAGCTGCTGGCTTCAGAAAGACACAGACTGATTAATATTCTGTAGGTTGGAAATCAGGTACCAACGAGGTAATATTTTATAGTTAGTCTATTATATAGTGTACTGTATTATAAACAGTAGTTGTATAGTGAGTAAATTCTGTATATGAAAACTTAAATATAAGATAAGTTTAATATAACTGATAAAACTTTGCAGATGAACAGTTCCAGTGTGGCTGAAGTCATATTACTTCATTCAACAACAGTGCATTATTTATTATAATTCTACTATAATTCATTATAATTCATTTAGAATCTCACATCCACCGAGTGAAACCTGAAAACAGCTGCATTGTGTTTGGCAGCCTTCATAAATCTTAATAATGAAGTTCATTAATCCCACTGACAGCTTATCATACTCGGTTATATCATTGTTTTATTTTAGCATTAAGTTGTGCATCACGTGAAAAGTTTGCTTTAACTTAACCTATAATTATCTTCTGAATCATATGTATGTTTTGAATGGTTATGTATGAATCAGAACTAGTGCTGGGTACTAAAAAATCCGTACTACAGAGTCTGGAAAAGTCCCAAAAAGTCTTGAAAAATTAGTATTTTCGATACTTTGGACAGAAATTACTGTACATCATAATGAATTATTACAACTATTACAAAATAAAGCACAGACGGCAAATGACTTCTCGAGTCTGAATGGCTACTTGATGCATGGAGAGCGAAGAAAGTGTGTAAACATGTCAGAGAGAATAGAGTGGCTGTATTTCATAACATGGGATTAATCTCCAGCAAGAAAACTGCAGAGTTTTTGACTTCATGAAGAGCAGCAGTACTTTGTCACAACCAGAGATTAGACAATCTGTTTGAAACATTTTTATTAAAGAAATATCAACAGGTAAGTTAAAAGTTTAACAGTCAGCTTTCTTTTTTTCACGAGAATGCTACTGTTTTGTCTACAAACATGTTTGGTTTTAGCAGCTAGCAGCTAAACTAGTATTTATTAGCTATCTAGTTGACTAGCAATTGGCTAGCATATTGAATCATATGCATATTCTCTGTGGATTTCATAAAAAAAAAAGGCCTATTTACTACAACAATTTGTTTTCATGTTGGAGCTCTGACAGAGCCGACATGAATTGGCTGCTAGAGCCAATTCTTCTAGAGAGGAACTGATGTCATCAGAGCTTCGAAGCGGTGAGGATACAATATTGGTGAAGCCAGGAGGTGGGGAGACCACGATGTCAGCGAAACCAGGAGGAGGGGTCACCACAACATTGTTGAAGCGAGGCGATGAAGTGACATCCTTGAAGCCTGTGAATCCTTTGTGGAGCGTGGTGGCAGAGCAGTGTCTTCGGCAGAGCTTGGGAGTGGACTGACGACCTCGGCAGATCCAGGCAGTGAAGCAACATCCTTAGCAAAACCATGGAGCAGAGTGATGACCTCGGCAGAGCCAGGTGGGTGAGTGAGGTCCTCGGTGGAACCAGGATGCTTGGCAATGTCCTCGGAGGAGCCTGGTGGCTGAGCAACGTCCTCGGAGGAGCCAGGCTGCGGATCAACGTCCTCGGAGGAGCCAGGCTGTAGAGCAACGTCCTCGGAGGAGCCAGGCGGTGGAGCAACGTCCTCGGAGGAGCCAGGTGGTGGAGCAACGTCCTCGGAGGAGCCAGGCTGCAGAGCAACGTCCTCGGAGGAGCCAGGCTGCAGAGCAACATCCTCGGGGAGCCAGGCTGCGGAGCAACGTCCTCGGAGGAGCCAGGCTGTAGAGCAACGTCCTCGGTGGAGCAACGTCCTCGGAGGAGCCAGGCGGTGGAGCAACGTCCTCGGAGGAGCCAGGCTGCAGAGCAACGTCCTTCGGAGGAGCCAGGCTGCAGAGCAACGTCCTTCGGAGGAGCCAGGCTGTAGAGCAACGTCCTCGGAGGAGCCAGGCTGTAGAGCAACGTCCTCGGAGGAGCCAGGTGGTGGAGCAACGTCCTCGGAGGAGCCAGGCTGTAGAGCAACTTCCTCGGAGCCAGGCGGCAGAGCAACATCTGCCGTGAAGCCAGCATGTGGAGTGATGATCTTAGCAGAGCCTGGGAGCGAAGTGACAACCTCAGTGGAGCCAGGAGGGGAGCACCATTTCTGGTGGAGCCTGGGACAGTGTGCTGTCCTCAGAGAAGCTAGGGGGCGGATTGATGTCCTCGGCGGAGCCAGAATGCAGAGAAAATTTAACATGGGTGGGTGAATATAATACAAAATACATTTACAATTGTATATAGTGTAGTTTCTGATTACTAGTTTGTTTGTTTTTTTTATCCTGACAGTGTATTAGTATCAAATGTTTTGATTTCACTATCACATTTTTTGCAACAGTCTTTAATTTATGAATGAATTTAATTAATTACATTGTTTTTACCAAAAGTGTTTTTAGTGTTACTAGGACATATTTACCTTCTCACTTTTTAAATATATTCAAGGCTCTGTGTGTGTGTTTAAACATATGCATTAGAATTAGTAACTCTATGTGCCTGCACACAAAATGTTTCCTGTCGACATGTCAGAATTTCCATCTTTGACGTCCTTAAACTAGTTTTCAGTGAGAAACTTTCTGCTTTCCAAGTTCTTGCCAAAACCTTTTTTTTGCTGTGTAGATCCAAATGACTTCAGCTCAAAACCTGCATGAACGTAGGTGTAATTTCTCCATCACAGCACATCCGGGTTTGCCTTGTTGCATGACTGGATTTTCAATAGCAAAACATTAATTAGTCGTCTTGGTGGTGATTAAAGAGAGTTAACAGAACCGAATGGGACAAATTCTTCTCATTGGTATTGTTGGCGAGACGTCCAGGTTAAAAAAACAAAACAAAAAAAAACGGCCCATGGAATAAGAATGCTTTTTAATATTTGCTCCTTTCTCTTGACCTTGCGTAAGCACTGGTTTATTATCCACAATTAGAAAGTCAGAGAAGGTTTGCTAGCCCAGATTCCCATTTTTACGCCTTTACATTGTGCTGCTTACACGGACAATTAGAAATTAGCACTTGATTAACACTCGGATGATCCAAGGGATATGACGCATGCTGCTGCTCTCAATCACTGTGCAAATTAACTAACGCAAATGCACTAATTAGCACGACAGGGACAGGTAGTGACATACAAGCTCATACACTACTGCACAGAAAGGCAAGAGCATCCAAGTGGGGAGAATTTTTCTGTTTTAACGATTTTTGTGTACAGCGATTTGGATCGCTCCAAGTCAGTCTGGATCAGCAGGTGCAGCCCAAGTAAAGATGCAGATGAATTACCGCAACATGAAACACTCTGAGGATCTTTAGGATTTGGGATGTAAGCATCAGCGAAGCTTCATCTGCTATGAAGAGCTTCAGAAGACTTAAATTCAGATTGGGATGTTCCAGACTTAGCCCTGAAAACACACACACACACACACACACATATATATATATATATATCTACACCCAATACAAACCATTTTCACTCAATATTTGGACTTGCTTCCCTGCTCTGTGTCTGTGTAAAGCAAATGCAAGGGTGCCAAGAATCTCTTCTTTAAAATTTTCCTCCATTCTTCAACCTGTCATCAATTTTTGGAAATACTCTACATCCTCTGCATTTACCATGGCCTTGGGGCAGATGGGACAGTGCCAGAGTACCTTCTCCGTCTCCCTTTTTCTGAGGGAATGTGTGTTTTTTTTTTCCTTTTTTTAATTTTTTTTTTTGCTTTGATTCCTCCCTGTCTTGTGCCATGGTTGAAAAATTATTTTTAGACTGGGGTTGCACCCTGTGACTGTGGCTGGCATTTATTATTGATACCTCAAATGTGCTGCACGTCCCATTTTTCTGCAGCCTGCCCTACTTGCCCAAATCCTCAAGGGCAGCGGCGAGATTTGGAGTTGGGGAGACTGACTATTTATAGCGAGGAGCTTCATTTGTCCTGAAGGATCACTGGGAAAATGTAGGAGTCGATGTGGACGTGCCCACCAGGTTCTGCCGTTATTTAGAAGTAAACGTTTATCCACATTCTTTTGTGCCTTGGAAAACATTTGCCAGCATCGTAATTTCAGTAGTATTTTAATTTAAACTGAGAGAACTAACTGTTTCTAAGCCAATAATACTATAAGAATATAATCTAATTAAGACCTAATTAAAGATTGTGTCTAAATCAATGCAGATATATTAGTAGAGGCTTTCTGTGAGCTGCTTATTTAACATTTTTAAAGGAGTCTCCAGTCTCAGTGCTTTATAAACTGTTTGTTTTCATTTTCTGACGTGGGGCTTTGTGATCATTTGTGATTATCTGGTGAGGGAACAATTGTCTATAGGTAGTATAACATCAGCAATAACAACATTCCACAACAATAAATTAAAAAAAAAGTATGATATGCTGTTTATTAATGAATAAAAAAAAATCGTAATCATTGGAAAAACACTGCGGTATAAGAGGAACACACTTTGGGTCATACTGAAAGCAAACAGCTTTGGAGTGGCAACAGTAACTCCGCAATGTGTCGAGTGTATTAAAAAATAAGTTCCTTAGTTAATACACACCTAGAAACTTAAGGTTAAATCTAGAAACCTGGAAGGTTTTTCAGTTGGTCTTTGTTTAGCAGTGTTTCCCTATCAGAAAGATATCCAAGGAGCACCATTTTATGCCGTTAGGAACCAATAACTATCCAAAAAAACCCTTGAAGAAACACTAAAAGGTTCTTTATTTCTAAAAGTGTAGGCTGTAAAGGGAACAAATATTCGAACTTGGTGAAAAGTTAAAGTCTGTACTCCAATAAAAGCAGTAATAAAGAACATGTGAAAAGCGCTTTGGATTCAGAAGCAGACTAAAGCCTGAGCACACAAAACCCTTAAGCAGGAATTATGACCGATTTGTGAACATTTGGTACGCTTTTTGGCTGAAGTAGCCTTTTTTTTTTTTTCTTGTACTCCTCTCACATTCTATGATTGCACAGCTCTCTTGGCGTAAGTGTATATGTGACGATTGGGCCATTTGCTGTGTCTGCTTTCTTTCTTTCTTTCTTTCTTTTATTTATTTATTTATTTATTAAAAAAATGTTCATGGGCCAAGACTGTATATTACGTATAGGTGTGAAGAATGCCTTCACCCCTTATGCCAGATCTGCAAGAGGGCAAAGGATTAGGATTTAGAGCAGGAGGAAAAGTGCTGTTCAATAGTCAAAACACACACCCAGTAGCTTATAGTTATTTTTTGTTTTTGTTTTTTTTTGGATTGAATTGGATTTTGCCTCCTTGACGCATTTGAATACAACTTCAGAATGAATAAATATAAATGCAAAACTTGCAAAGCTTTGATTTGCTGCTAGTTTTCTCTCCCTTTTCAAGTGTAACTGAGATCCTGCTCTGGCTGTAGACGCTCCATCAGAACCAGTTCTCCAATGCTATCCGCCCGAATAGCTTATACTCAGTCGAGTGCATTTATTTGCTTATTTGTATTCTTCTGTATTGTCTCACATGTTGCACCATGGTCCTAGCATCCTGAAATAATCCTCATAATTCCCTATCCATACATATTGTACATGTCAATATAAATATGGAGATCTAGAGAGCTGGAATAAATGGTATAAGCAGGGCTAAGCCCTCCTGCTATCTTTTTAAGATAAAAAGATGAGGTTTTGTTTTTTACCACATCAGATCATTTGCTGTTAACAAGTGACAGTTTTCACCACCATCCGTAAGAAAAAAATCTCAGAATGGTATAAGGAAGCAGGAATTTGAAGTAAATCTGTTAACAGTCAGCAAAAAAAAAAACCCTAAACACCTAAAAGAACAGGAATAATGCTATTGGCTTGATAACAAATCCGAGCCCAGGACTGTGTGTGTGTGTGTGTGTGTGTCCTGGTGTCCTTTCTGCTTTCTGTCACACAACTGTACCTGTGAAAGTAGATGTTTTCTGGAGCTTGTAAGGATGATCATGAGCCATTAAACACTACTCCCAATTCATAAAATGAAATAGAGATATGTTATATCTCATATGACCTTAAAATGTGTGTTAAAATGTTGACGTGTGTCTTTTTCACAGGGTGAGCAATTAAGAGTTGAGTTTTTTTTTTTTTAAACACAGCAAACTTTAATCTGAATGAAAATACAGAGAAGACTGAGTGTATCCCTTTTTCTGACAAAATTAAAATACAACTGTCACGGTAGCACCCAAATGAGCGCTGAACTACAGAACTACATTACCCATCAGCCCCAGCATGCCACATGACCATGTCACGTGTCTCACTGAGCACGCACACCTGTTCTGTATTACCCCTCATCAGCACCCCGTACTTAAGTCCTGGTCTCTGTACGTTTCATTGCCACAGTCTTACTAATAATCTGGCTGTTTTGCTTTGTATCTCATTTTCATGGTTCTGGTTTTCACAGTTTTTGCTGTTTTATTTTCGCACTTTATAAAGTAAACCCTGCACTTGCATCCGCTGCCTCTACAGAATCGTGACAACGACAAAACAGACAAGATGCTGCGCACTTCCTATAGCTGTGTTTCACATAGATACAAGGCTCCATTTTGTTATATTCTATGAGAAAGGAGTGAGAAAACAGTCAATAGGAAACCATTTGGGATTCAGCCCGAATTGAACATGACAGATTTTACATGTTATGGGATACATAATTGAGTTAAATTTCAGTAACAATAAATAACAATAAATCTGAAATATTAATCTGATTCACTAGACTAGAAGATCAGGATTCATTATTCAATCAGTGATTCATGGACAGAAAGTATAATCAGCACTGGTATGGCTCACGTCGCATTGGAAACAACAACAACAAAATGTGGGATTAATGGTTAAAAATATATATAATATTTAGCATTTTATTAACTTCCATTATTTCCATTTAGGTTTTTTTTTCATGCGCTAATTCAAATTTGCCTCAAATAAATTAACAGCAAGAAAAATGATATTTTCTTCTATCTGTCCTGATGGAGTATTTATGCCTTTCATAAGAGTAGGCCTGCCTGAACAGGTGCCTATGATGAAAAAGCGAGAGAGATGATGGATGAAAGCGGACAGCGTGCAGCCGCATGTGAGATGGGGTTTGTACAGGGATCATCACACTGTTAGCTGCCTGTCTACTCTTCATTACACCTCTGACACACAAACACACACATCCATATTCATTCAGTCTCAGTGTATCTTAATATAATGCAAAGCAAAAAAAAAAAACCAGCCTGGTTTCAGTTCGATTCAAAACACAGGCACACAGACATGCAATCTGAAAAATAATAAGGCCATGTATTCGTCATAGAGGCAGTCTGTCTTTCATTTTCTCTCCATTTCTTTCTCTTTTTGTTTGTGGATCCTAGCAGGGCTGATGGTAACCCTGATGAAAAATGTATTCTAATAATTCTAAGAAGTGAGGGTGATGCTGGATTTCACACAATAAACATGAGATGCAACCAAGTTAAAGTGGTGGGGGCCTCTAGGCTTGAATTCATGACATGAATCTACAACTGCTCCAGCTAGGGAAAAAAAAAACAAAAACAAAAATGCTGCTATAACAGAAAACAGCAATGAGTTGAGCAGTGTCAAACCTTAGGGACAGAAACTGAATCACAGATTATAAACTTATAAGATTCCCATATAAGGGAGAGATATGTGTAATATAAAAGCTCAACGTCATAATTAATAGCTATCACAACACCAGAATACAAAGGTAGGGGTGTGTGTGTGTGTTGAAAGAGAAAAAGAAAAGAGAGACAACCATGGCAAGCAAAAAAAATAAATAAAAGATCATTCAAAGAAGGTGCATAATATTGTCCAAGTTGTTTTGGAGCAGTCTCTAATTGTATCTGATTACAATTTCCTATTTCCCCATCACTATCAATTATAAATAATTACAATTTTTTTAAAAATCCATTACACGTTCATCAGCGGAGGCTCTTCCACAAGGGCAGATGTGACAGAGTGCCACCATTTATATCCGCCGTTCAACAAATGTTAATTTTCCTAATGTCCTAATTCACAACTGCATACATTTTTTAAATCCCATTGAAATACTAATTACCTCTTTTGAGAGACCAATTATTTTGAAAAAAGTTGCTATTTGACAGATATTCCATTGACTTGGCCGCTTTCTAGATGTTGCGCAATTGTGGGGCAGCATGCTCCCTGCCCCACTTAGCTACCAAAGTTATTACACCTAGTGGTCAAAAATGGGAAATACAGCAAGTGCTAATGGAGGCCCATTGGGGCAGCAACCATGCTGCCACATGCCCGGGGGAGGAGCAACAACACAGCAATGTGAATAACGGGGTCAGGTTTCTTAAATAGTTTAAAAATACTTTGCAGCCTCCAAGATCTTGTTTGAAAGCAAATAACTGGAATTGAATCTAAAACATTTAGACAAACAAAGGCAAAGAGTAACTGTCGATTTATGTCTATGATGTACAGAACCATTTCTATTGTAAGATATACTGCAAAAATTGGAGAGAGGGAACGGGAGGAGGATATTATGGAGAGGCTTCAGAAATGCGTGCACATCATGGTGACATTGTTTCTCATGCAAATGCTGAGAAAAAAAAACAAGAAAATGTCTCTCCCTTTTCCAATGGCCACATTTTTGGTCTAGTTTCACGTGCTGGCGAAATGTAGGAAGTTAGTTGGATATTTCAAGCATCGCCCAGCCTATACAGCCGAACTCAAAAGGCAGCGGTGTGAGATGAGTGTGTGATGAAAGGAAGATGGTGGAAATGTGGAATGGTGGAATTCTTCTTTTGCCTGCTAAGAAACAAGGAGGCCCCGCGAGAAACCATTACCCAGCGAAACAAACCAAAAACAAAACAAAACCCCAAAACATTTCAAAGACCTGAATGAAATGTCTTCCCAAACCAGACAAGGAAAACACTGGGAAGAGCAACTCCTCAGTCGCTGGTTGTCTCGGCACATCCCGCATCACCTAAAAACAAATGTAGAGTAGGTCCGACTAATACATTCAAATTAAATTGAATCAAAATAAATTGTAAATGTGTGAATTTATCCCTAATGAGCGAGCCAGAGGCGACAGTGGTGAGGAAAAACTCCCTGAGACGATATGAGGAAGAAACCTTGAGAGGAACCGGACTCAAAAGGGAACCCATCCTCATCTGGGTGACTCCAGATAGTGTGATTTATAAATTGTCTAACTGTGTACTACCTGGATAAAAAGTGTAATTGTGCAACTAGTAAATTCATCACAGTTTTCACATGAAGTCTGGTTTGTTGAACCTCTCCACTGTCCACCGATGGAGATCTGAATGCAGCAATCTCAGAGGATGATCTAGTTGTAGATGGGTATAGCAGCACACGTTCAAAACACACGTGCGTAATTCTCGGACGTTATTTATTGCACTAATAAATATTATAAGAGTATTATATCAGAGCTAATTGCAGAACAACGGTCTGCCAGTTCAGTTATAGGTGATCTTCTCTAATGATAATCTTGAGTGAGTGATTGAGTCACTGAACCAAGGAACCCGTCCTCTTCTGGGTGACACCGGACACTGCGATTATAAACCATCGCAGTCGATACAGTACGTGTAGAAGTGTAAAGTCAAAAAGTTAAAACAATATATTCCTGATTAGTAATTATTATCTCAGAGAAGGAATTTTTGTTGAAATTTTTCAAGTCAGGATTCAAGCCATATTAAAAGTCCTGTGTTTTTCTTTGTTATGTGCAGCCAAAACAGCATGAATACGCCTCAACTCCTGTATTTTAATAAGTGACACAACATGATTTGGAACATGTCCAGGAGCCCCGGCACAGGAGGTCACTTCAAACTCGGTGTCATGGCTCACGGCCAGCATTGTGAGTCAGCAGGAAAGTGTTTTTCATGCACATGTTCCACTCAGGAAAATGTGTGTGCTTGCGTTACTCGGTCACTCAAAACAGCGCAGGCAGTAATTTCTCTTCCTTTGCTGTTAAAGTGTCCAAAACTTTTTGTTGTTATTGTTGTTGATTTGCATAGAGTAGTTCGGTCAGAGACATAATGGCTCGAAGGCCCATTGAAGGTAATTAAAGTAAAACTCCACCCTGGAACACATTATGTTTATATTGAAATATTTTTCCAGTGATTTGTTGTGCTAATTTGTTGGTTGGTGCTTTATTTTCATTAGTTATTTGAGAAGTTAGAGGTTGTTGATGTGACAGTGGGACTGTGTTGAAAACCAAAAGAGCAAGAACTTTTTTTTTTCCACTCACCATTTTCCAGAAATATTGTATTAACCTAGACGAAGTAAGACAAAGACAGCAAACAAACGGCTTATGAGCGATCTACAAGATGACAAGCGCTATGGTGTTGATGTCGGTATTAGCATGAAAGTTGAAGCTGAACTGTTTGATCAGTTTGAGAGATCCAGACAGACTTAAGTCATAAAGTGCCGCTGCATTACTCTTTAGGAAGAGATGAAGCAAGAGCTAACTGCTGCCACTATCAGCAGGTAGGCGAAATGCATTATGGGTAATACAGAAACCCGTCACAGTGACTGTCATATTGTTGAAAGACTTTTGTTACAAAATAATTCTTGCGTGAAATCGTGCATAGTTTTGGCTTAGTTAATAGTGAACTACTATAATCCTACTTAGTAATTAACCAGTATTCCTTAGTCGTTAGTAGTAATTTAAGTGTTGAAGGAAAGCTATTTACTGTTTAGCCTCTCCATATTCATGTATTAATCAGGGAAATGTAAAGTCTTACTGGCAAATCCGTGGCATGTCTATGAATACATCCTCTAAAATATTTCAGAATTTGATATTTATACCACATCAAAACAGGTAAAAATTGTGGAAAGTGGCTTGCTTCATTTGTTCTACTTGCCCACGCTGAACGCCTCGGTTTCTGGTCATTGTTTTCTTTATAGCTTGCCCCAGGATGCCTTTAATTGGTGCAATACTTATTTTGAAGGTGTGTTTCAACCGGATGACATGCATTAGAAAAATAACTCGATGTCCTCTCCACAGGGAGACCACTGGTGATTTGGAGCGTAGGTGAGAGTGTTATATAATTAAAATTTACTGAAGACCTCTGATCCCACAGCAGGAGGAGAAGAAAGTCATTAAAAAGTGTCCCTCTGTTCAAATGTGGAAAATGTTGATGTTGCCTAAGGGTAGACTACCAGTAAAAAGAGACATTTCTATCCCTATAAAACACATTATTTCCTAATCTCACGTTTGTCATTTTGTATGGGTGGCAAACACAGAAGGCCCCAGTGTGATGGAGGTAAATGAATAAAACAAAGGAGGGAATACCTGATCTCTACAACAACACAGTCTCACTAGTCCAAATTTGTAGATATTTACACAAGCAAGCTCATTTTAAATAACTGGCGCTAACGATGTGGCTTGGATAGTAGTTTGACGTCAAGAAAACTCGCAGGTTTATATTAACGCACTCATTCTAAGACGGTTTTGAGTGAGGTTTGGAAGGAGTCTCCAGTGTAAGCGCTTTGTCAGAGATAAAGCTATAACTTTAAGCTTTCTGAAATGGAAAGTAATAATAATCAATATCATGGTACTATTGTGCAAACTGTCTGTATGGGACCATCAGATTATTATAAACATGTTTCGTCATTGTACGCGATCAAATAAATTTTATTAGCCGTTTAAAAAAAGGCTTAGTTCAGGACATCGGGTTTAAAAGATGGGTTTACTTTAGCAGCGCCGGTTATAACATATTTATGAGTTCTTTAACTTCTATTCAGAGCTTGTCAACTCAAATTTAATCACGTACAGAATGAAAACAAAGACTTGACAAGAGACAACACCGGCTGTTGTCACACTAAAGACCCATTAAGTTTTGTCACAAGTGCAAACACAAAGAGCTTTATAAACTCATGACTCTTTTTGTCCGTCGATTATTTATATACTGTTACCAAAGAAGAGGTAAACGTATTAAGCCCTCCATGGGTCTGCTCTGTTGTATTGGTTTCCACTCTGAAGCAGACCTTAAGACCTTACAGTAACCTCCATTCCCTAAAAAAAAAAAAGGCACGACAGCGACGTAAAGAGTCTGAATCCAGAATCAATAGCGGCGTCTGAACACACAGAGAGACGCAACTTCCACTGACGCCAGAGGGGCCAGCGCTTTTACAGGAAACCTCTCAGTGAGTGTGGAGACAGAAAAAAATCTCAGAGGAGCCATTAAAAGAAAAAAAAGAGTCAAAATTCTAATGGACATGCAGTTAGTGAAAGCTAGGTGGGGACTAAGTAGTATGTAACTTTACTTGTAATTCGAATTTGAAATCTAAGACATATAGCTTATATTATATTATACATTTCTTAAATACAATCATTTCGAAACATAGAAAATTATATACAGATGAGTACAAAGCTTTTCATTCTCCATTGATTGTGTGTTGATTCGTTTTCTGTAACAGCAGCTTATCTTTAAAGGTTTGCATGTATGGTCACTGTGTATGACGAACCACACAACAGTAAAAGTAAATATTTGCACAATCTCAAATGTTTACTCGCTTCCAGGCATTTTAATCAGACGGCATCAGGTTCCTCAAGTAGTTGGCTCACTGACACCATTATCCTGATAAACATCTTGTACTCGACATTTTTGTAATCTTTTTTCCTTCTTTGGAGGATTAAATTATCTCAACATCTGCCATTTTGCTGAAATGCAAGAGGATCATGTGATCACAGAGGAGTGTAACAAGTAGATAAGACATTTCTCAACTTGATCTCGTGCAAGGTGTTGAGAAATTCTCACGAGTGAGGACTATTTTGTTGGATTCCATATACAGCAAATGAACTTATTAGTATTATTATTATTATATAATGATATTTATATATTTTTTTATAATCCTGTCATGGCATATGCTATACATTACTGCAAACTTAGATATCAACTGTTGTTTTTACTCACAAGTGCAGTGTCAGTAGAAAACAAGGTTATGTCATAATAATAATAATAATAATAATAATAAAAAGCTTGTTACTGCAAAGTATAACATCCTTTATGTGATATTAAATCAGAATACTTACATATTCCCTGTCTGTATTTCTTGTACACTTCAATAGGTGACATTAATATCTGACCTGTAATAAGAATTTGGTCATATTTGAGACATTTATGCTAATTAGCACGGAGAAGAATTGCAAACGGTTTGCCGGGTTTATGTTTCCGTCTAATTGCTTTCCTTATTGCCTTTCGGCTGCTTCTCTGCACATGAAATATTACCAGGGATGGTAATGAATCTCTGTCTAATTTAGATTTATGACAGTTTCACAGGCTAGGCAAGAGGTCGCCGAAATACAGATACAAATAATGAGACGATGACCTTATAATAAACAGTTGTCTCAACTCAGCCTTAAGTGCTGCGAGCATTGTTAGTGCTCTGATATTTGCATTAGGACAACTAATTACACCTGCATAATAGCTTAATTTGTCTTGATTTTGCAGCATAAGTAATGGCTGCAGAGAATGCAAATGGCTTTTGCAATGTCTCATTTTTATCTAATTATTGCTTCTTCTATGCAATTCTGTGCACTGAAATGATATTTCACATGCAGACGTTCTTATATAATCAGTGGTGTGTGAATAGATCTGCTTGAGATCTTGGTAAGTGAGTGTAAAAGGAGAAATGGTAATGAAATATTAATGGTCGAATTGTATTTGCCAGCCATGATTACATCAGTACCCACTAAAATAAATTATTGACATAATGCATAAGGCATATTAAACTGCGATATCATTATCGCGTGTTGTTGTTGTTGTTGTTGTTGTTGTTGTTGTTGTTGTTATTAAAAGCTGTATTCAGAGTTGGCAAAGTTCAAAAGCCATGCCAATATTAATGCAGGGAAAGTTACTCATATTCAGAGGTGCTTAAGCAACAAGATACTAAACACTAAGTAAAAATAAGCAATAACAAAAGAAACGTTTTGTGTAGTCGCAGCCCATAACATAAATTTCATCGTGACATATTGGAGTTACATTAAACTGTTAGGAAATGGTCCTGGACGTAATACTGTTCTTCACACAAGAAAAATGTTCTTAGGTTTAAGGTCAAAATCACATGTAACTCAGACATGCCTCCGCCTTATGCAAACTCCACCCCCATGTGAGCAATTTCGATATGAACTCCTCATCACACGTTATTAACTCGACTCTTAATACAGCCCTAAGAGACTATAACATTTAACAAAGCTATTACTTATTTGTCTCAGGTTCAAACGTTAAGCATCAACTTGATAAAATGCCGCTTGTTCTTTAATGTTTTGGATACAGAAAATGATTCTTGGTAATGATATTTTGGACCCTTCCATACTTCAATATGTTTTCTAGTTCATTTCATTTCTAGTTCATTTTCTTCTGAATTAAGCTTAAGTGGTCTAAGACTACCATTTAGACATCCTCTTTTATATGTGAGAAGAAGGGATTTTGGAAGAAACCAATGCCCCAAGAGTTTAGAGTCAGCAGTAAGTATTCTCTCTCAGTACACTTCCAACCTTTACAATCATATATTATTATTTAACACCAAAAACACCAAGACAAATGTCTCTGGACAATATCTCATATGTACAAATGGTAAAATTCACAGTCCAACTGATAGTTGAGAGGAAAGGGCTTCAGATGAAATGGATGCCTGAAAAGTGTCTAGTCAGCAGTGAGTAGTTATCGGATACTCGGAGAAGATCAAGTATTCAATATCTGCTCATTCCCAAAGGCCCCAATGTCAATCTCAGCTGTGGTGTGGCTGATTTGGGTGGTCGACGCTGATATCTGTAATAGCCATCTGACTCTGGCATCTCAATACTCCTTTTGTAGGTAATTGAGGGGTCTCACAGGGTTTAGATGGAAATGTTCTGCAAGACAGACACATTCTCAATCAATATCAGCCTCAGTGGATATATCTTACCTTTGGAAGGGCAGGAACCCTGAGGACAAAGTGACTTATTATATTCTAAATAATGTAAAGTCCATATATAATTCATAACCACAATGTTCACCTTCTGATTTTTGAAGGGAATTCTAATTTTTGAAACCGTCAGCCAATGGACATCACTGCTTTGTGTGTTTAGATTTTGTGTTATGCAACATAAATCATTACAAAATGAAGAGGAACAATGCAGGTTCCATTCAGCCTGTGGAACAGTAGGCTTTGCACAGCTTTGTGAGGGGTCATGGAAGTATACTAATACTAGTGTATATACTATGAAGAAGGCCTATGATTGTGTGCCTCAGCATTTGTTGGGGGAGGGACTGCAGAAGGACTGCTTCTTGTGGTCCAGTTTTCTGTATGAGTAGTGTCCACTTTCTTAATGTTAAGTTGAAATCCTTTAAAGTGGGTGTTGGGCTGCATTCAAGAGTGTGCCTTGTCTCCATTCGTGTCTGTGTTTTTCATGGACAGGATAGCAGTCCTGGCCTAATGGTTAGAGAGTTGGACTTGTAACCTGAAGGTGAACCTGAAGGTCGTGGGTTTGAGTCTCAGGCCGGCAGGGATTGTAGGTGGGGGGAGTGAATGACCAGCGCTCTCTTCCACCCTCAATACCACGACTGAGGTGAGACCCTTGAGCAAGGCACTGAACCCCCAACTGCTCCCTGAGTGCCACAGCAAAAAAAGCTGCTGGGTGTGTGTGTGTGTGTGTGTGTGTGTGCGCGCGCCCTTGGATGAGTTAAATGCAGAGCACAAATTCCAAGTATGGGTCACCATACTTGGCCACATTTCACTTCACTTCACTTCAAGACGTTGATTGGGGACTTGGTCCAGTATGGTCCAGGTGCTAGAGGCAACATCCCTGTTACTTGCTGATGATGATGTTCTCTTGGCACTATCTGAAGTGATCTGCCAACAAGAACTCGAACTCATTTCAGCGTTGAATATGAAGCAACTAGAAAAATCAGCACCTCCATGTCTGAGTCCATGGTTCTGTACTGGTCTGTAGTGGTGACATCTGGACTGACCTTCTAGATGACTTAGGGTGAATTAATGCATGAATGAAGGAACAAATTTACTTGTTAAATAAGGGTTTTTTTTATGGGTAGTTTGTGTTGTTAAGGATTCTATCTCCTTAAAAAGGAAACCCTTTTTAAAGGGATCCTTGAAGGCTGGTTTATACAACTTCGTTGAAGCATATTTGCATATTTGTGTCGCAATGTACAGAGAGGGTTTATGGCTAAGTATGACACACAGAGGTGCACCGATGGGCTGACATGCAGTTCAAAATCCAACGTGCACATTGTGTGAATCTCCGGTGATGTGCATCAACCAGCCTTAACGCGGATGCTGCTTAGTTAAGGTGTATTTGATTGTGTACGCAGAAATGTGACGAGACATGTTTTTTTTTTTCAAGGGTTCCATAGTATTATTGCCAATATAATTTTTAATCTGACTGCAAACCTAGCATCGGTCTATTGCAGCACTATAACGAGCATCCGAAAATATAAGGGAGAGAAAGTCAAGTGTCATACTGCAGCCTCTCATCACTGTAGGTGTGAAAAGTATGTTTTAATTATAGTTATATAACTATATGCTACCCCAGTCCCAGACAAAAGGGATAAGGTCGGCAATGGGCACACATTAGAGGAAAACCTATTCTGCAATGCCTTTAATTACTTTTCCTTTTCTCTTAGGTCTTTATAACAATGTTAGTTATAAATTTTGTTAACTTTGTTAGTTTCATTGAAAGAATCCTATTTTCAGCTATGCCACTTTTAAATGAAACAATCAAATATAAAATAAAAGTAGTGGACTGTTTCCACTGTTTCAACCTTACCATTAATACGTATTGTTAAGTTTCAAATTTTAGTGTTTGTTATTGGTGTATTTGAGCTAATGTGTGGATTTGTAGTGTGGCCCAGGTGTTGTATTTAATTTATTTAATTTAATTTTTCAGTAACTGACCTCAAACCATGTGCCATATGTTTACAGCGGCAAACGTGACAAGATATAGTGCATTTTAACTCCCAGTAGATTTAGCAAAACCACCAAAAAATGAAATGTGAAACTTGGAGGAGCTATCAGTGAATAAAAATGAGGTACAGATCTTGTGATGAGGTCATTTTAGTCCCTGTGACTTCCATCCTTTGTTTGCACTTTCAACTACGCATAAACACATACACCTGCCATCAGGAGGATTCACAAGCATGGGATGGGTTTTTGAATGTCTATTTCTGTATATTTCTAATAATTGCTATTGACATACAATGTTTAGTATTTTGTAGTAGATTTTTAATCGCATTGTAATGTACTATTCTGTTCACTCCTCTGCTTACAATAATTTATTAAACAAAACAATGACAGGTGTTGAGCAAAAAAGCATGCTCCTAGGAAAGACGTGAGCATTATCAATGTCAAACATAATTAAACCCGCCATTTAAAATCATGCTCCTAGTGAATGTTTCTCTGCTCCTGGCTTCTGAGGATGAAAAATCAGATCTGTTGACACGGCTTTTAACCGACATTGAAATCCAAACCTCAAAAGCTTGCCGTAGGGGGTTCATACCAGCCTGAGGAGTGTTGCAAAATTCTTTCACTGGCAGCAATCCAGTCCTGTCAGAGTCTAATGACATGCTGTGAGCTTTGATTTTCCCCTTTTTGTTAACCTTTCAAAGGAGACTCTGATTGTCTGATGCATTTTGTAATATGGTAAGCACAAGTATTCATCTAAAGCTTTGTTTTCCTTGAAAAAACAATCACCCGGGTCAATATTGCTGTATTTTGGCTCTTTTTGATCCAAGCTGCCTGCTGTCTGGTCGTGAAATCAAAAACCAAATCAGTTATAGTTCACTTACAAGGGATTTGACTTGGCAGTTTTTCACTTAAAAAGACTTTAAATAAAGGTACAGTGCACATATTAAAGATTAGAATCTACCTGTTGAGAAGATTGATGTATTACTTGGCACTCTATTTCAGGTGAGATTATATCAAATGTAAGATTGTATCATTCAGTTTTTAATGCTTTTTATTTGTAGCAATCCTGATATTGGCACTTGCTCCAGCCCCCATGGCTCTCAATTCTAAAAAATACAAAAAAAAAGACTCACAAAAAGACACACACATATTTCAGTGTTCAAAACGCAGAAAAAAACCTGTGATTTTCAAATGAATCTGTATTGTTATGGATATGGTAAGCGATACAATTAGCAACCATATGTAGGCTACACAAGCATAAACACAAAGCCACGGCTTTGAGGTCACGGCTCCAATGCCATGTGCTCATATTTGTGTTGAATTCTGTTTCTGCTCCTATTCTGACGCTTGCTTGTTATCCTATTGTGCGCACCTGTTTTGTATTAGTTTTTTATTAGTTTGCCTGTTTTATACCGTATTGTGTCTGTAACTCATTCTTCAGTCTTATCGAGCCTTTGCACCGTTAATTTCTGAGCAATTTCCTTTGTTTTTTTTTTGGTATTTCCTGTTTTTGACCCAGTTTGTGTTTCCGTTACCCATAATAACAACATGCTCAGTTTTTGCACTTGTGTCCCGCCTCCCTGAGCCACACGGTACACCATGTTCTGATTGGGGAACTAATGAAATTGCTATATTGTCTCAGCTCAACTTCTCACATCACAACTGCAAGCAGACATACTAAAAATGATCAGGAGACTGCAAACCATTTACATGGTATCATAATATATTGCATCTCATACAATGCAAAGAATATCATGAGCATGTATGATTTTCAGATAATATCGCACAACATATCCTTAGTGTAAAAGGATTTGTGTGGTCCGTAATAAAGCAGGGTTAAATCTGAGGGGAAAATACTGTCTGTGTTAGCTGTGGAGTGAACAGCATTAGCATGGGTGACTATCTTGCATAAGAAAAATGTTACCAAAGGAGTTGTTTGAGGAGGGAAACGCTTGTATTTGTGAATTTCTATTTATGAATAATTGAAAGCAGGCTCCAGAGGCTATTCACTTGCTACGCCAAATAATACTTTTTCTATTCTATCACACCACTCATATTGGTTTTGTATTAATATGGGTAAATGCAGTGTGTGGGTAGGAAATTACTTTAATCCTTTTTACCTTTTCAAATCCCTCTTACTACTTTAATGCCTTCTGATATAAGAACCAGAGAATAAGATGGCACACAAATACCAAAAATGATCACATGATGGTAATTAGAGATATAAAATTAGGGATAATGATAAGTTGACTATTACAGTTGAATAAGAGATTTATGCTCTTATGTATTACCGCAAAAAGATTCTGATTATGTCTAAGATAGTGATCATTATGTACAGATATATATAGCTAAATATCTTGTCCTGCTTTAATAATTGTTACTTTTTAATACCATAATAGAATAGAACATTGTCGACAGATCATTTCTATCATCTTATTAAATAATCTTTTACTAATAGGAGATATCCTGATAATAGTAGAAAGAGAGGAAGAAGGATGAAGATGGTGCACAGTGAAAGCAAGTGTTACACTTTAATTAGTTTATATTTTACACAAAGTAACTAACAAAAATTTGAATTCTGAATCAATCAATCCAGTTTTCTAAAACTCTGTGTGTCCATGAACCCCCAGATCTCCACCTTTACCAAACAAAATGCCTTACTAAACAAATAGAATTTCAACCTAGACTTAAAGATTGGGACTAATTGGAAGATTATTCACATAACACCATGTTTATGAATAATTGTAACCAAACTTATAAGCATATATTAAACTGTAATGAACTGAGCCAGAAAAGAGCCATCCCCTTTACTGCAACAACATTGTTTAGTCTATCTAGAAGAATATTGTGATCTATGGTATTTAAACCTTAACTGAGTTCAAGTAATGCACGCAAAGAGACACAGGTCAGTAGTAGGTAATTTACTTCTTTAACCAGCGCTGTTTTAGTACTGTGATTAAGCCTAAACTCTGACTGATATATTTCATGAATGTATGATTCTTATGGAAGTTTGAGCTCAGATGCCGAGTTTATAACCTTTTCCAGGATCCTGGAGATAAGGGGGAGGTTTGATATTAGCCTTTATGTTGACAGCTGATAAAGGCTAAGGTCACTTGTACATGTTTTGAACAATCAACTCCTAGCTGAAACAGAAGATGGAAGCCGTGTCAAAAAGGCTCAAGTGAGACAAATTTTCGCCTTACTCTACCCCTTGTTCACGATTTCTTCCTGTGATTTCTAGATTTATTCTCAATCCAAGCCACAGAATTCATTCCAGGAACTCTGGCTTAACATACTCGGTTTAAAACCAGACAATGAAATGGAATTTTATAACCCCCTTTGTGCCACGTCTCTGTTTTACATTTCCAGCCATCAAGCTGTATAAAGCTTTGACGACAGTGCAATGAAAACAAACCATATTTTTTTCAATGCACCACCAGACTTTCATGGCAATCACAAGTAGAGTACATTGAGAAACATTTGGCTCCTTCCAGCACATTCTCTCTCCTTTCTACTGTATGAATGTGTGTGCATCAGAGAGACAGGAAGGCTGTCATAAACATCCTAATTGGATACTCTGAAGCCTGCCGTATAGCTGAACCTCTCAGCTTATTGCTTTCACATCAGCTACATAAAACAGGGGGGAAAAAACAGATCATAAAAGCGTCTTGAAAATAAACACCAAGCGCAATAAATCTTTCCATGTGTGCATTTACTAAAGTAGTCACCCTGAAAGCAATTACTATTGAATGGTGGTTACGGATAAAAGCAAATTATTGTGGTACAGAAGGTAAGTCAGTGGACACAAAGGGCCCCTCGATAATGATCAGGTTCTAATGTTTCTCTATCAAAAAGTTTGAATCTGAACTTTTTACTGCAATCCTGACTGCCTTCAAATCAAATGGAAACACACCAGCACTGGTGTGAGCCTCTTTCTTGAGCTTCTGCGCTGCTGTAAAACTTGTCCTGGAGCAACAAATACAAATATCTGTGCTCTAATTTTACCGCCAGACTTTATACACGTCTAATGGTCAAAACAGCACAGTGTTGTCTGCTCAATACTTGATCTTCTCATGACCTTCTCCATCACAGTAATGCTACTCTCCCAGAAAAAACGGATCATAATGGAGGGATGTTGGCGTCTGCTGGAGTGCCAGACACCTGCTAAGACCTTGTGCATTGACAGCTTGGCTCAGTTTCAATACCAGATCTATACTGCCATATTGGCCTGTCAAATCTCTAAGAACCTTATTGACGCTGTGATGGGCTCTTCCTAAAAGGCTTGATGTAGTCTAGACGCCATGTGATTTCTTCATTCATGCATTAATTTAGAAGCATAGTTGACCAGAATATAACTCCTGACTTTGCAAAAACTTTCATGACATAAAATTCATTCGTTATTAGTGCAAGAAGAATTTAAGCATGATTTAAGCAGTCCTGTGGCTTTTAAATTACAGATTTACCTCTAACTGTTCCAAAGCCCTCCTTTGAAAAACACAAAATAAAGAAAATTTCATCATATCAACTATTACTTATGTTTCTTTAGTTTGTCTATGAGGGAAATCAAGCCTAAGTAGTTACTATAGAAATAATGACATATCAGAACACGTGCATTAATATAAACCATTCCAAGCCGTGCTTTTATAGACAATTAATCAATAATTGAGCATGCAACAGCACTGTGATATAACACGCACTATTTACCATTTATCCATGTACTTTGTGATGATAATGGAACATCTGTGAAACACATTAAATGTCTTATTGGCTAAAATACATTTCTTTGTGTTGTTCACTCTGACCTATGGGCGTGGAAACCTTTGCATGCAGCTGTGCATAAATAGATTTTTAAACACATATGTTAGAGACAAAATTAAAAGAATTTCTAAAATTGCTGTATATGCATATACAATGCACGATAATGGTTATATATTATATTTTGGTCAATGGTCAGCAGTAACTGTTGGTTTTTGATAAGTTGATCTGTGGCCCGTATTCTAAGATTACGGTCATTTAATACACTGTTCTGCAAACCAGTGAGCATGAATTAATAGTCAAACCTTCTACAGATACAGTAAGTAATAATTGCACTGTGCTAAGAATGTTTATGACTGTATAAAACGCAGTATATATATATATATATATATATATATATATATATATATATATATATATAAAAACACC
>CM074977.1:25881659-25898035 GCA_037576825.1 Pangasius krempfi
TATATATATATATATATATATATATATAAAATCACCTGCTGTGCGTAGCAATGCAGCAATACAGATCTTTATGAATAAACTCACTGAAACGTCATTGTCTTTCTCCACCTGTAGTTCATGTGGTCACGTTTGTCACCAATGGGTATAAATATACAGGGTATCCAAAAAGTCATGAACCAACTCTTTTGTTAACGTTCTTATTATTTAAAACATATTCTCTACATGTGCACCCTTGTGTGAACATGTTTTTTATGGCTTTGGTTCAACATATTCAGATCAACATACAGTAATCGCTCAATATATTTCCATTGGTTCCTGACACTTTTATACAATATACTTTTAAAATAGCCAATATATCCTAATTACGATTATTAGTATTATATACCATATTTATGGGGAAAAACTCACATTTTTTGTCCCTAATTACTGATATCTTCAATTCTACTTTAGAAGATGGAGCATATATTAAAGTATACATGACTTATTCCACTTTTATTAGCTTTTAAAGCTTGATACTACATAGAAACTTAATGTCTAACATGAAGAATAAATTCTAATAAAATGTGAATTTTTGGTTATTATTTAATGCTCAAGATTTTAATAAAGTGTTTGTTGAACACCTAATAATGGAATTATTAATCACTAGATATGTAGCCATACAGGTCTTAATGAATAAAGATTAATACATAGTGATCTTTATTAAACAAATTACTGTCTGACTATAGTTTAGGCAAAGAGGTAAATCATTTTTGACTACAAGTTGATCCTCTTCTGAGAACAAATCATACAGTAAGTTATCAATTACCCGACATTGAAACTGTCACTCAAGCATTTTTGTGAAATTAATATTTACCAAAACCAATCAGATTTCAACCCACTCAAATTCCAGGTAGCCGTCCTTGCAAAAAGGATGATGACTAGAATCCTGATGCTCAGCTTTCTGCAAAGAAATCAATCTTGACTGCAATCTTTGGCAGCTTTGACTGATGTCATCTAGATGGGTTTTGGGTAATGTAATAAATAAAACGCTGCGGTATGAGATTTGTAAAAGCTCTCGCATGGTAATTTGCAGCAGATTGATGGGTTAGATTTGGATAAGGTTGTGTTGGTTTGCTGAGAGCTCCGTTTTTGCGGAGCCATAAATACTTTAATTGTTTACTTTATTTGGCAGGAGGATCACATGCACAACCAGCTGTGATATTTACATATCATATATACAGTTTTTAACTATGCAGAAGCAGCATTATCAGAGCCAACTGGATGTCAATATTGGAGAAACCAACTATAATCTGGGATTCTCTGAGTCATAGATTTATAGTTAATGAATTCTTAGGTCTTTCAACATCAATAAACCCCTGTTTGAGGTTACCATGGCTGAGAGAAGTGATTTAGAGTGTGAATGCTCATCTGTTCCAGCCTCCTGATGGGTTGAACCAAGGCTGGCCTGCCAGGAAACCGCCTGTCAGATCTGATTATGTGGGTTGGCAGTGGGAGGCTGCTTTTGACCTCTTGGACCACTCATTTTTTAAATGGGTGAGTACAGTGGACAGCCCTCGGTGAGTAATCGGCATCCAACGAAGCGTTGATGAATGTGTTTGACTCTCATTCGCTGATCTGTCACAGTTGCCGAGGAGCCAAAATCCCGAAACAGCCAAAACTCCGAGCAAAAGCGCAGCATGAATGCATGACCGCTCGAATGATTGAGAAGATATAATACATACTGTGTGTATACATCACATTCAGAATGTTACAGCCTTTCTTGGACATCTTTTACAAAGTTTGTAAAAAAAAAAAAAGTACTTCAATTAAAAAAATAAATATTAAGAAGACACTATATTCACTGTATGATACGGTCATTTAAAAAAAAATGATATCAGTCTTTGCCAATTGATTGTTAATATTCTTACACATATATTTGTTTTGGAAAAGGAGTACGTTTATCATCTAATTAAATCTGCGTGCATTTGCGTACTTAATAAAAACAAAAAATCTAAATCAAAAAGGTTTTTAGGTTGATGTTAGAGTGAATTACAATTGTTTATCTCACTATAAAAAACGCTCTCAGGAGAAAAATGTGTACAGTAAAAAATTATTTCTCAAACCAAGAATATGCACAGTTATAAAAATAAAAAAAAATTTAAGTTTTCAGTTTTCTAAAGATGCAATTTCTCCAAAAATGATTGATGTGACCAAAAGATGATGTGACATTTGCCATTGAGCTTACGCTCGCCCCATTTCCATTAATCATGTTTGAGATATTTGAAACTGCAGGTCAGAGCAAAAAAAACAAAACAAGCCATCATATTAAGCACTTATACGTAGACCTCCAAGACAGGTTTGTGGTGAGGATAACACATTTTTTGTTGCACTCAAGGTCCTGAGGCACACATCAACGCTCTTCCTTGAGCATTCTGTCCAGCCAAACTGAGCAAACAGAGAAGAAGGTCATTCTGACAGAACTCTCGAGTTCTTGTGTGGAGTTAGGAGAACCTGAAATCGGCATGAGGGAACGTTTCCATTGTGGTTTCCGGAAATTTTATTGTTGTTGGATTTGGTTTTTGTGTCGTCGGTTTTTGCTGTGTAATGTGTCTCTCTGCCACCATTCTATCAAGTCATGAGGAACTTCTAAGGTCTTCTAAGGTCTGACAAAACTGAGACTGAGCTCATTGGCATGAATTACATCTGGGAGAAAGCAGCCACCGTTCATCACCTGGCCCAATTCCATTCTTACTGTAAAGCATGCTGGTGGTAGCATCGTGCTCTGGGGATGTTTTTCTGAATATTGAACTGCCCCGTACTACACGACTACCCACCC
The DNA here is from genome assembly GCA_037576825.1 of Pangasius krempfi. Classification (NCBI taxonomy): domain Eukaryota; kingdom Metazoa; phylum Chordata; class Actinopteri; order Siluriformes; family Pangasiidae; genus Pangasius; species Pangasius krempfi. The sequence continues at coordinate 25,884,475 of CM074977.1, forward strand.
TGGAACTGTTTCATATTCCACCGTATGTTCCATGTCATGTTAATGTACATCATCAACACGATGGTGCACTTAATTATTATAAATAAACCTGAATAAATAAAACCTCTGAATGTCTGTAACAGTGTCTGTAAGTATCATCGTACAAACATTTTGTGAACTTAGAAGTGATCTAGAAAAATGTTGAAAAAAAATCAAAACGTACGTTGGTACTGAAGATAAACCCATATGATTTCTACGTTACTGTTACAGTACAGAGCCTGTGGTGTGAATGAATACAACTGCCATTATTACAAAACAATAGCCTTTGGCCCTTGGCCTTTGGCAGAGGGAGAAATATGTGCCTCCTCATACAGGAAGCCCCAGAAATTTCATGGAAATAAGTCTACTTTAGACAGGAAGCACCAGAAGTGTAAGGTACATACCAGCAATGTCGCTTAATTAAATAAAGCTGCTTACTTTAATCAGAGTCATTAGATAATCAGTCTCTTTAGGTAATCAGTAAATTGTACCTCTTTTTTAGTTTGGCATTGTGATTATTACATTCAAATGACATTGTTAATTAAAATCAAATTTAATTATTAAATTAAACTTGCAAACCTATGATTGTGGTAACTAATTAAATAGTCGGAAATTATTAAATACCTTTTTATGAGTCAAAAAAAGAATCAATGTCAACATCTACATTCGTCGTGCATAGTATAAACAGCATATGAGAACTATGATGTCGATTGTGCATGAGAGTGTGTGTGTGTGTGTGTGTGTGTGTGTGTGGCCGACAGATGTTTGTGTATGTGTGTATAATGGACAGCAGGCAGACAGCTAACAACGCAATGATCCCTGTTCAAGCCCCATCTCACATGTGGCTGCACGCTGTCCACCTTCATCTATCATCTCTCCTGCACCTGCAGACGGCCATCACACCTCCTCATCATCCACCATGCTGCACATACACCACTGGATACTCACCAACCCATCTAAACAGAGGTGTGTAGGCTTCTGTAATGGCCACTATGATAGCATATTATATGAAGGCCAAATAAATAGGCATATTTTTAGTTCCATGATGATAACACACTGAGCGTGATACTAATTAGGTCACTAGTGGTTAAGACACAAAAACAGTTACTGCTGTGTGTTCGGCTAGCATTCTGTTCAAAATCACCACATCTGCGCTAACAGTGTGCCTCTCCCTAGTGTCACAGGGCCAGATGAAATCGTTAAGAAGAATACACATCTTGTCTTGTTCACTTCACAGAATGAGACATGTGGCCTAGTCTTAGATTCAAAATTTGAAAAATGGTGTGTAGTTGTACAATGCCTAGTATTATTCTTGGGGGAAAAAAAGCTTACAAATGGGGCAGGATAATGTACTCAATTTTGACATAACAGTCATACAATCAGAAATGAGAGGAGAAAAGACTGAGAGGCAGACTCAGGAAGGAAGGCATCAACATCTGCGGCATATTAACACACAAGCTGAAGCTTTGGAAGAAATCTGTTTGAGCGTGGAGTACGGATGACGACGTGAGAGAGCTGGACAGACTGAAAGGCTAAAGTGCCGCCGTATTTCCTTCTCGGCGTAGAGGGAGAGGGTTAAGCGAAAACAGACCGGAAAGTCAGAATTTCTAAATCTAAATCTTGGACGACTGTGAAGATTGCAGGTTAATTGTAAAGATGTTTAAGTATTACTTTGTCTCACATGCCAGCAGGGAAGAGAGAGAAAAAAAGTACATTTGCATCGTATATTTCAGTCCTGCTCGTGGATGCATGTCTTTGTCTTTTATATTGAGATGCCCATCACTAACTCCATTAAGCACATACACATGGCATGATGTATTTATCTCTGAGTGAAGGTGGAGAAAACGCACTGTTCTGTGTGCAGTCGTCTTAATGAAGATTAATGCAGGCGTGCGAGTCCAAGGTGATATTTTATTTGGTATTAGACTATCAATTTGCTAATGTACAACTTTGGAGAGCAGCTCCAAATAACAAAGTGACAGGCGCTGGAAATGGATATTGATTATAAAAGGCTGAGGGTGGTTTTTTTTCCTCCTTCTCTCTCTCTCTCTCTCTCTCTCTCTCTCTCTCTTTCTCTCTCTCTTTTATCTTTCTTTCCTCTCTCTTGGTCACGCCATAACGTCTCACGCGGGGCAAAGCATGATGGATAGGCGAAGCCGATTTCAGGGCTGAGAATCAGAAGCATGCGCTCAAAGCCACCTGATCGAATTTCGCTTCTCTTTTTCTTTCTTTTTTTGCACAATCTCTCAAATATCCCTATTGATTTCCAGCCTTTAGGGCTAGTTGTGAAAATGGACATGGACACAAATAATTGAATAAATATGGACTCAGCCTTTAAATATTTCCCTTTGTGCCAAAGTAAAGCCTCAAAATAGAACATTTTTTAAGGTCCTGCACTAAATTATATGTTTTATTTGGAGAATAATGGCATTTGGATTGAAAGCAAATTGAATCAGAGTGGATACTTCTCATAATTTGACATTAAGAATATTGGCTAGCCGTTTTTAATAGGCAAAGCTAATTGCTTGAATGATGATCTCTTTGTATAACATCACACAAAGTGAACTTATCTATGACGTTAACACACGACATTACAAGATCCCCTTTGAAGGAATTTCGTCAGATCTTCATCTACATGATTTTGTCAAGTCCAATTACTTGAGTGTGTCAGTAAACCAGTGGAATTGATTATTGAAAGCTTATGAAGGCCAAGAGGTCAAAGGCTAAGTGTGTTTATACCACAGTGCTGTTGAATTCTCAATTCTGATTGGTCTGAAGGTGTTAATTAATTTGTAACAGCAGCTCTGATAGTAGGACTAATCGAAAGCAAATAAACAAATCAAAAACATGTCGTTTAACAACACAACAACAGCAAACATATAACGGTTGATGTTAATCTGGCGAAGGTTTCTGTAAGGAGACATTTATTTAATAGTTACGGAAGGAGTCTCCAGTGTCAGTAAGTTTTCCTTCGCAGGAAAGTCATCAGGACTATATGATTTTCTTTATGATTTGTTTGTTTTTTATTATTTTTAACTACTGTTTTCTAGCTACTGTGATGTACTGTAAGTGATAACATTACATGTAAGTATAGATGGGTAAAAAGTAAAAAGTAAAAGACTCATTCATTAATAAATCAAACATGATCATCACTGGCAAATTGCTGTGGTATAAGAGAATTTGGGAACGTGCTGTTGCCGTTGTTGATTGTTTTCCTGTAGCAGCACACCTCAAAGTGTTTTATTCCTTCCTTAAAGGAATCATTTGGTATTAACTCCTAGCATAATAGTGGTTTTTTTTTTTCCCTTGAAGTTGTAGTGTTAGTTCCATTAGGTGATGATGAGTTAAAAATCATTCAAATCCAAAAGTCAGAGAATGATTCATTCTATGATTTAAATCAAAGTCAAAGGTTGGGAACGTGTTCCTGCCTCCACTTTTCCCTGTTTATTCTTTATTTTAATATCTAACTGGTTTCAATTAGCCAGTGTATATATAAGTTTTTTATATAAGTATAGTGCCTTTTTTTGTCCATGACATTTTCCCTGCATCTTCTTCGTTCAGATAAATCCTTCTGATATCCGAAGACCAAACACAAAGCCCTGAGGGGAGGAAACACATGACATGCCAATATATCAAAAATATGTTTCATGTGACAGGGGTAATAGCCCTCGTGCCACATTTCTGATAGGACACTTACAGTGACAGATTGGGGGCAGAAGGTGATTTCCATATTTCACTCATGTTTGCGTAGGGGCAAGTGTTCACGTAGAAATATCATCGGTTCTTAGATATGTGAGGAATAAAACCTGCTGGGATGTGCTGTTATAGGGAAATAATCAGTGGGTTTTGCGATATTTTATTCCACTCCTACCACAGCAGTTTGCCAATTTTTGATTTATATCCATTTATAGTTGCATTTAACGTTGTGGAACGATCACAGCAGCTATAAACAGTCGTTCCATCACCAGCCTCTTTTTTCCCCCCATCTCTCTTGAATTTAATAAGACAAATAAAAATGCCGCTCGTCATGTTACTGGAAAACGTAAAGGAACAGATTTATCTCCAACTGTTACAGTGCTGACACTGGAGACTCCTTCCAAAAATGCTAAATAAACATCTCCTTATAGAAACTCGAGACCTCCCGTGCTGTGGTATAATCTGGAATAAATATGCCGTTCAAGTTTGGGGTTTAGAAAGATTGTCCTAAAAAAAAAAATATGGCCGTTCTTTTTTCCAAGAAGATTTTGAATTCCTGATTGTTGCTGCTTTTGAGAATAGTCTCTGAATACATTTTTAAGAAACTGTAATTAAAAAAATTATATATATATCAAGAGCTAGAGTGATACTGTCTTTTATGATCAAGTAACCATGTTGCTCAGCAGTGTTTACGACAGAACGTGAAAAGATCGGCTTAAAATTAGCGCATGAATAAGAGCAGAAAAATAATCCAAAAAGCTGTTTTAGTGTAAAGGTGTTAAACAAGAAGAAATCCTAGCTCAGACTCAAAATAATAATTAGAGCAATCTAGCTAGGTTTGGCACTGATGCTGTTATCATACAGTCAGCCATTTTTAAGTGCACCTGTAAGGTAGCTGTAGCTAATAAAGAGTAACAGAGTAGCTGTTGTAACGAGGGATATCATTTGACTGAGCGGCTAACTGTGGTTGAAAATTAGGGTCTTGATTCAGTCTTTGTGTTTGTGCTTCACCTACACCAATGCTAATGCTAATCTGCATAGTGATTAACAGTGAAGGCTGAATCGCAAACATTTCCCATAATGCCACGCGTGGGCAAATCTGTAGCCTGGACTCCTGGGTCAAGAAGGTTACATATCCAATTAGTTTTTTATTCCTTTATATTGGATACATAAGGTTCAATGAGTGTTTTTTCTTCTCTTGTTCAACAGCTAGAAAAAGAAAGAAAAACCTACCGCTATTGACTCTCGCAATTTATTTGTAATGTATATTAAAACACAAGGCGCTTCATAGTGGTACAATGCGCCTTGATACTATAATTATAGCACGCAATCCCATCGGCTGCTAGTCAGTTCGATTAACTTGGACATACAGCATGACATACGTACGATATTTTCAGAACCAGGAATGCAGGTGTGTGGAAACAGTGGCAAATCTCTCCTGCTAGCACAACATGCAGTCAAGAGAAATTAGCCAGTCTCGGATAACGTGCTCGCATGTGATGTGAGGACAGAACACCACACCACAGCTCAAAGCTGCAATCCAACAACTTGTTGAACCTTTGTCCAGGGCTCGAGCTCGATGTACTTCATTAGAAACCTTCTTAGGATAATGACACAACAATTTAGTTGCTTTGTGTCTGTATTAATGCTCTTAATCACCATTTCTAGCCAAAACATAGGACTGGGAAGACTACCAAGGAGTTTTCACTGGCTACTGTTTATTTAGCAAGCATTCATTTGATACCATGTTGGCTACCATTTTTATCCTCGTCAATTAGGTTTCTGGGCAACCAGAACATGGCGCTGGGCAGTGCATTAGAGCTTTCACTTGCCCAGAGGGCTAGCTAATGGGTTTATGATTTGCCCACTCCTGATATGTTTCAGGTTTATGCATTTAGACTGCATCCAGAAATAAATGTTTAACAAACAACAGAACAGGAAAAATATACATGCTGACATTTCCATTACGGCCATCTTGCTTGTCCAGTGTGTTGCAGGAACCTTTATCTTAGCTTTGTTAATCCTTAAGAAAACTACACGGTATACTTATCTGCTGTGCTCAAGCACCTTCTCGAATTGGTTATTGATTGTAATTTTACAGCAGGAAAGTTCACTGATCATTGACTGAAATAAGCCTTGAAGAAAATGGGAGTCATATCCAGTTATGTTTAAGAGTGAAAAAGAAAACAGCCACGGCGACTGTGAGCATTCGTTTGTACAGACAAATTACTCTTTATATATTCTCCTGTAGAAGAAAATAAGGTCAAACTGAGAGCTAGCTCAAACGTTATAGGTGTGACAGCTCATTTTCATGCAACTGTGATTATTCTGACTCAAATCTGATTACTGTGTGTATCTCAAATTGATTACTCAGACTTAAATCTAATTAGAGCTTTTAACTCAAACTGATTATTCTGATTCAAATCTGACTGCAGTTTGTAACTCAAATGATTCAGACTCACAGCTGAGGACACTTTGTAACTCAAACTGATTATTCTGATTCAAATCTGACTGCAGTTTGTAACTCAAATGATTCAGACTCACAGCTGAGGACACTTTGTAACTCAAACTGATTATTCAGATTCAAATCTGACTGCAGTTTGTAACTCAAATGATTCAGACTCACAGCTGAGGATACTTTGTAACTCAAACTGATTATTCAGATTCAAATTTGATTGCAGTTTGTAAATCAAATTAATTATATTTTACTCAAAATATACCGCAGTTTGTAACTCAGATTTATTATTATAAATCTGACTACATTTTGTAAGTCCAACTGATTATCAGACTGATCATCCTGCAATCAGATTTTAATCAGAGTTCTCAATTTGAGTTGCAAATTGTTACCCAAATCCATTTTTTCTGATTTAAATCTGACTGCAGTTTGTAACTCATATGTCTGATGATGCTGTTTCAAATATGATTCAATATGCCTTAAATCCGACTGCGGCTTTTTTGTACTTCAAACCTGTCTCTTGACTCATATCTAATGGCTCACTGTGACTTAAATCTGACTGGGTCAGGTCGATTCCTTTCTCGAACTCAATTTCCCAGAACACACCACGGCATACAAACATGGCCGCTACGGACTACGATCCCCAGGACAACACTCAACTGGCACGTTCATCATCTCCCAAGTTCTAATCACACACACCTGTTTCCAATCACACTCACACCCTATATAAACAGACCTTGGACATTCACTCGGTAGGTCTAACCTGACTGGTCAAGCCTTCTGTTCTTTGAGTACTATCCTTGTTTTTGTGTTTTACTGCACTTGCACCTATCTCAGTCTATCTGCAACATCAGACTGCCATTTTTAACTCAATAGATTTTTTTTTTTTACTCAAATTGAACTGCATTGACTGCAGGCTTGTAAACGAAACCTGGCAGCAATTTATAATTCAAACTGATTAATTACTGTAACTCAAATCTGTCTGCTGATGCAACTCCAGTGGTTCCTTGTGACAAATCTGGCAGCTGCTTATGATTCAAATTGATTATTCTGACTCAAACCTGACTACAGTTTTTAACTTAAATGGATTATTTTTTGACTCAATTCAAACTCTAGTTTGTAACACACATCTGTCTGATAATTGCTGACTTAAATCTAACAAGTGTCTGTAGCTCAAATCTGCCTGCTGGCTCAAATCTGATTGTGACTTACATCTTAAAATTTGAATCCTCATTGTAACTACCAAGATACACACAACCAGCCAGTATCAGCACAGCTCGTGCAAATTACATGACATTACGTGACTTGTTTGCTAATTGGGAAGATGTCACTGCAGCATACTTTGATCACTGTTAATGCATGTTCTTAATATTATAGCTTTGAACAAGATAAATATGTAGGCAGTTGCTGACTTGTAGTCAGTCATGTGCTTCCCAGTTTAAAAGCAGTTTGTGTCTATTAATGATGGGAAGAAAGATGAGTGCAATCAATGAAGACTTTTAGAGTAGTGTAGAGAAGCAGCAGGGTTTTGGCTGTCTTGACATCATCATTTTATTCACACATGGTCATAGTTGGAAAAAGTTCAAAAGAAGAAAATACGTCCTAAATCTTAGATTATGTTGGATTATAGACCTTGATTACAACCCAGTGCATCTTGTATATATATTTTTTTAATGTACTTTGTTGTAATTGAGAACATATTCTCAGTAAGACAGATTTATATTGTTATTGGGGCAGAATTGGACTTCTGACCTCTATACAGTTTGTGCATCAGGCTTCTTGGCTTCTCATGTGTTGAACAAAGCCTCAGGTGAAGTTAGTTGAAGTTGCTGAGAGCAGAGGCAGCATGGGCTATAGCACAGCTGAGGTACTGGCAGGTAAGAATGATGGAGGGTACAGTAAGAGCTTTTACCTCTCTGGGCAAGGTTGCGAAGAGTGGTGGTGAAAGTACAGGGATGAGAGATGGACCACACTGCCCTCAGTGTGTGGAATACCAATTTTGGTTATAATAAAAGTCAACGAGAGATTAGGTCTGTGAATATGGGCGTGGCATATATTTATGGCATGATAGTATAAGAATGTGTGTGAGTTAGTATGTTTGTAAAAAAAACTGGCCAAATAACAATGAAGAATAACGTGGTTCAAGTCAGAGTAGGGGAAATTCATGTCTAAATAGGTAACTACAGCACACGACAGCAGTTCTCTATCTTTATCATTCTCTATCATATAACCACAAGAACCTTCTTTCGCATGTTCCTGTCTCAAAATAACCAGACGAGTCATCATCAACCCATTTTCCTGAAGAATTCAGTTTTAGCTGTTCTGTAGGCTGAAAGGAAGGCAGAACTCCACAAGGAAGGCAGATTTCCAGAAACGTGGTTAATGATCACTCATTCACGCTATTGCCAAATAAGAGATAGCTGTATATTTCAGCCATGTCTTATTCAAAATAACTGAAATTCACCTCCTGCCCACGCAACAGGCTCTGCCTGCATTCCAATGTGCTTTTGGATTTATGTTTGAGATCTGCCTCAAATGAGCAACACCATCATGCTCGTCTCGTAGATCACTAGCTAGCTGAGAGCCGAGTCTCTGCTGTAACCCGTATTGCATTCTAGCATGTGCACCAACATGTCTCCACTAATTTTAGGTTTAATTTCTCATTAAAGACAGTGACCACTCTTGAAAAAGGGTAAATGAGAACAGAAGCTATTGCGTTGTTAATTTTAGGAGCTAACAGCTGGAACCTGACCTTTTATCCCTTATGTTTGAGATGGATGACATTTTTTTTTCTCCTATTAAACGCCATTGTAACTACACTAACAATGTCCCCTCCAGTGATGTCAGCACAGCACACAAGCTCTAAATTCTCACGGGAATAATGAAAATGCCAACCAGCACCAATCAACAAATTAACACCAGTATCCTTAAGCATGTTACAAATATTTCAATATAAACATGTTGTATGCAGGTGGAGGTGCTGTTTCAGGTTCACTCAAATACATACTATAGGTCTCTATGCATTTACAGATGTCTCAGTTTCATGCCTTTACAAGCTTCCATTGTGTGTGTGTGTGTGTGTGTGTGTGTGTGTGTGTGTGTGTGTTTCTTTGGCATAACAGCCACATGGTAGGAAGATTTGATGTCTGTCAATGTGTGGTAACAAAGCAGAAGGCCTTGACTCCAATGATGTCATTGTTACTATATCTGTCAACATCTGTGTCGGGGGTGTATGCTTAATTCTGAGAACAGACTCCGTATTGTCATGAATCATGTATAAATATTGTAGAAAGCTTCTGGGCTTGGGACAAATTTGACAAATTGCTTAATTTACTTGCCCTCAGAAGAAAAGCAGAGCCAGCTATCTGGGGGGAAAAAGTCTTGATTGGCACACAAGTGTAAAACTTTTTAAACATTGTTGGTGATCCATCATGTCAAAACGTTTAAGTGGTCCAGGCACTCAGGCTGGATCATTGCACCTCGTAAACCACAGCTCTTTCTTCTCCACACACACTAGTGCTTTAGCATAATATTGGAGGCACATCAAAGGGTGAAGCAAATTGTCCACCAGTGCCGCAGTTTAAATTCAAATGGTTTTGCTAAATTGAATCTGTTTTCATTTGTATATCAAGCTGCTTGCATTCACCACAGCACTTGAATGTGTATTTTACCCTACGTTGACACTACCCAGCAACAAAGCGTCAGGCAACAAGACCGAGCAGAGATTTCAAGATTTCCACGACAAGCAACATTTGAACTGAGATTTTCTCAATTCTATGCAAATTAGGTATGACACAGTAAAGTGATTGGCTGGAATGATTCATTGGACCAATCCTATAGCGCGTGTGGTCCGATGTTTCTTCGGTTCTCCACACCTAACTAGTTCCTACCTACCTTTCGATACAACAAAAATGGTAGACTAACTAATAACCATGGTTTCATCGTATCCTGTCGTATACAACATCTCATTAAATGTGTATAGAGACATTACGAAGGAAAACTAAAGCGTAGAAGGAAGTCGCAGAAGTTATTGGTGGGTCTGATGAGCGTATGTAGCTAGTGCAGTGAGCTTGGATTGCTAATCTGCAACGGAAGCCTAACGCTTAACATGCAAATCAAACCAAAATACATTTTAAACAAAAGTGCTGTGTATAAAACATATAGTGGTCAGTAGGTTAAGGTTGAACCTCTTTAGGATCGAATCAAGCAAATTGAAACATCTTGCTTTACCTAAGCATTGCCAATTGCGCTTGCAGTGTTTGCATATTTGTGGAAGTTCCTCTGAGGCATCCAAAATCACATAATTAAAGGCAGAGTGTGGAAAATTTCCAAATGGACAAGTCAGACGTTCCACCTCCAGTCTTTTCCCTTTAATCTGATTCCACGCAGCTTGTCTATCCACAATGACTCCTCCATGATTGGATGAATGGCGCACTGGATGCCTCGACACAAATGAAACGCACCATTTAAATGCTTGATGGATGTTTCCTTACCAACATGTTGGCCGTGGTGCTCTAAGGTTACAGCACATTTAAGAAAAGAAGAACACAAACCTGTTCTTTATTTGGCTTTCCTCATTCTTGCCTAGCATCAGTTGTGCTCGTTGATTGAGTGCCAAGGTCGATTACCTAGTAGGCTGGAGATTACTTCAATCCAGAGTAGGCGTGACTGAAAGACATTGATCAGTCCTTCAAGCGTCCGTTCTTATCGTCTTGGTCTGACAAGACGGAAATTGTGGACAGGTCAGAGATTGGATTGAGAAGCTGATCTTCTGACTGGCTCTAATCTGTGACCGTGAAACTGGAATTGACCCGATTGATTATAAAACGTTTGGATTCGGAGTTGATTAGAAGGGGGGAAAAACAAGAACCAGAAGATTATCTGTTCAAAAAGCAATAAGTCAAAGGTCAGCCTGCAGTTAAGAACATTTGAGTCTATAAATTCAGTTTGTTAGACAGTTTGGATCGCTTTAGTGTATTGAATACATAAACATTTACAGACCTTCCTCGAGCATTAGAACCAGCTGGCACAGCAACATCTGTACACAGGATGCAAATGTAAATGTCCTTCACAGTAACTGCAGTGGAATCAAGTCTCACTTTCCCCATTAAAGAAAAGGTTTGTGAACTTTTCCACACTTTACTAATAGATGGATGACACAAGAGCTAAATAGCTCCTGAAACATTAAACATTGTTTTTAAATCATTTTTCAAAATGATACAACAATCTAAGAAAATGTGCATTTAGCCATTCAAAACTGTGTTAACCCCTTTCAGTCAATAGTCTCTCTCTCTCTCTCTCTCTCTCTCTTATACAAAGTTTCTTTGCTAACAATAGCTACATTTTACTCTTAAATGAGTAACATGGTTGAGTGTTTTAGCATAGAATTTGCAAATGCACAAAATGTGGTTATTTAGTATCCACGCTAATGGCACGAGGACATTAAGGACTAATTATTTACTTTTAATAATTATTATTTTAATTATGTTTCTTTTGAAGAGTTGTATGTTCAAAGTGACTGTCAATATCACAATATCATTAAATATTAAGAAAAAAGAATGAGAGGATTTACTTTTATAATCTTCAGGAAATTTGGAAGATCCAACGTCCTGTTGTGAAAACATGTGATTTGTGGAATATTTGCAATAGTTCATCGGGGTGATGTGTTCAGGTGACAGTTAACTTCTAAATGATGATTCGTGGAAAAGGATTTTTTTGATATTAAACAGATTTGTGCAGAAATACCAAAATAAAAATCTTATATTTCAATTTAAAGTGTAGTTACAGTGGGCTAGATATGAGGTGTGTGGTAAGAAATGCTGGAAAATGACGAATTTGACTCATCATTGGGGGTGAATTAGCTCAGACTAATGTGTGTGTGTGTGTGTGTGTGTGTGTGTGTGTGTGTGTGTGTGTGTGTGTGTGTTTTTACAATATTAAAAGGATGTTCATTCACACACTTAAAATCGGGTGCGCTTGTCCCACTGTGAGATTCGTTTTATGGCCCTCATCTTTCCTCTCCTTTCCTTTCATCTCAGCCAGATTGGAAACTAAGCTCACTGACAGCTCTCCAAGTCCGCATCAAGTTTTCCACAGGAGCAGTGAATCTATTGCTCTTTCTCGTTTTTTTGTGTCTTTGCCACAAACGACGCGTTTATTCCCACAACTTCTAAAGGAAACCTTGTGTTCCCTCTGATTCCTTACTCGGCCGCAAGCTCACCCGTTTAGAAAGAAAATAAAAAGAAGAAAGGAGTTTAGTGTACATTTCTCATTTAGCAATGCTGCTAAGCATCTAAGGAGGCTTTTAGAGACAAAAATATGATCATAAAACGGATCGTTTTGTTCACAGTAATTGAATTCTGTATTAATTTGTCAGATTTTAAGCCAATAAATCTGTTCCACTTAAGCCGATGTCCATAGAATATGCAAATCTTTGCCTGTTAACTTTTTGCTTAACAACCAAAGCTTCTTGTTAGCGGATTACATTGTGTAGTGGAAGAATTGTTTAATGTGAATGTTATAATTTAACTTATTTATTAAACACTGAATTTTACATTACATTTCCACGCCACCATTTTATAAAAGCACTAGAAAGCGTGAGTTAAAGTGATTTTATCATGGCTAAGTCGGTTTTAGACACTCGATTTTGCATCACGCTTAAGAACGCCCTTACCTGTGATAAAATCCCGAGTTCAGGATCAAACCGAGGACCCCGAAGCCGTGAGACGCCAAGTCTGTACCGCCCTTCAGGTGCACGTACTGAATTAAATCACTTCGCAAATGCAGAACATCAATGATTCAATTTTGCCAAATTCTATTTCTCACAAGATCACTCTTCACTATATAAACAGAGGGGGGGGGGAAACATTTGTTATTTATTACTAAATGACAAAATCTCTCAATATTTGTCTCAATGCTCTTTCACAACGATGTAAGACGACTCTTTTTAAGATCGTTTGCCAGCTGCTGAGAACATCTGTTAAGGCTTAGTGAAGATCTAGACCTCCAAAAATCTCCAGCCAATGGAAAATCTCTCTCTCCCTGTTCTTGGTAATGCAAGACATCCCTAGCAATCAAAAAAAAAAAAAAAAGAAAGAAAGAAAAAAGATTTAAAATGGGGCAAAGCCAATGGAGCGCAATATAACACATGTGGAGGCCTCAGTAGCATGTGGCTTTCTGTATGCACAGTACAGAGAAATCTAAAAATAACTGCAAGAACATGTGTTTCTCACTTTCTAGGTACAGCTCCATGCAAATTATTTAAATCCAGATTGTGTATATATGGTCAGGTCCATAAATATTGGGACATCGACAGAATTCTAACATTTCTGGCTCTATACACCACCACAATGGATTTCAAATGAAACGAACAAGATGTGCTTTAACTGCAGA
>CM074977.1:25898135-25930011 GCA_037576825.1 Pangasius krempfi
TTGAAATCCATTGTGGTGGTGTATAGAGCCAAAAATGTTAGAATTCTGTCGATGTCCCAATATTTATGGACCTGACTGTATATTCCATACTTATGGAATACTTAATATGGAATTTTCCATATTTCCATCAATCACTATAAGGTGTATAATTTTAAAAGTAGAAACAAGTAGATGTAATCAAATGAGCCAAACACACACACAGTCATGAAGAGCCTGGAAAACAACTCATATAATGCCCCTTGCCCCTACTTTACATTTTATACGGCTACAGGAAACCGACATAACCTGACTATAAAGGTTTATTCCAGCTGGTATTAGCTCTCATAAAGACTACTTTTGTTCAATTTTGATGTCATGTTGATCTGAACCTTATGATTATACAGCCACAGGGGGGAAAAAAGAAAGTAACACCCTCCTTCAATTCTATGTTTTTATATATCAGGGCCTAAATAACAATTGTGTGGTCCTCATCAACCTCTATAACAAACAAATAATGTCAGGTAACAACAAGATTTCAATATATAGTCATTTTTATCCAAAAAAAAAACAACAACATTCAGAAACCAGATGGGGAAAAAATAGGTACACCCTTCCTACTTCCACAATCATTAAGGGAGTAATTAGCAGTCATGTGTTACTAATGAAATGCACATGATTAGTTAATCATCAAGAGGTGTGACTACCTCTATAAAGCAGAACTTTTGGCAGTTTGGTCTTTTGGAGCAATCAGGTGTGTATCTACATCATGCCACAAATAAAGGACATCAGCCATGAGCCATGTTTCCATCAGTTTTTATCAACTCTTCATTGGTTGCCATTTTCATTTAAATCATAAATGGGTCTAAAAATAAGTAGAACATCATTCCTCACAGTGCTTGCACAAACATTCATCCCCCTTAAATGGTCTGTAGTGTTATCAGTGCCCAGGCCAGGAGATAGTACCGAGGCCAGTGGGTAGGCCTGGGTAAAACAGGGTGGGCAAGGGTTTGAAAAGAAAACTCAAATGCCAGGAATCACTCAAAAGAACTTAAATGATTACAGAAAGTGGCCAAGAGTGACTGCAGAAAGGCTATCGCTCAAGAAGTTTGTTATTTCACCACTTTAGGAAGCTTACAAAGCTACAGAAAAAGCCTTAGACTTTGACTGATAAAAAGGAAACCAGGCCTGTTTTCATTCTCATGTTTAAAGATAATGTGTACAGTATAGTGCACAGCCATATATAGCCTTGCACTATGTATTCCTCAAGCTCCCAAGCTCTCCACTCACAGAGTGCATTTCAGTGCTGACAGAAACTGAAATACATCATCTTATATCCTCTGACTGCAGTGTACGAGTGGAAGGGGGAAAAGGCACAGCATGGTGTCCGTTTCAGAGAAAGTAAACTCTTTATTGAATTAGCCTGCTACACGGCCACACATCGCACAGAAATGTTTACACTGGTTGCTGAGCAATGATACTCAGTGAGGCTCCTGAAAGTGGCAGGTCCCAGCAAGCGAGAACTGAGTTATGTGAATAATGTTAACAAGCTTTTCTGGCTGGGTCAGGCCCCTCTATAGACTCCCCACAGTGCGATACCACTTGGTACTGAAATGGACTTTATTGTGAAACGCTGTGGTGGCAGCATCGTGTTGAGATGTACCTTTGGCCACTTGGTTGCTTCTCTGACAAACAGCCTTTTGCCTGGTCACTAACTTTTGGCCTATTGAGTGTAATGGTTGTGGCCTATTCTTTCAAATGTCTTGCAAAGGATTTAATAGTGCTCCAGAGAATATTCAACATTTGTGATTTTTATAACCAAACCTTGATTTATACTTTTCCAGAACATTGACCTGGACATGTTTTGGCTTTGGTTTACTCCTTGGGCATCATGGTGCTGTCTGGTTTTATTTGTATTTATATTGAGATCATGTACACACAATTTGAGCACATTCAAGCTAATTATGTGACTTCTAATGGCAATTGGTTGCACCAGAACTAATTTACAGGTTTTACAGCAACAGGGGTGGATATTTATGCAAACTTTTTTTTTTTTATTTGTAAATATTTTTGCAAACTACATTGATTTTCCTCCCACTTCAATATTATGGACTATTTTTCTTGGTAGATTTGTGAAAAAAAAGTCACAATTACATCCATTTCATTTCCACATTTCACTACAAAATGTGGAAAATTTCAAGGGGGGTGAATACTTATGCAAGAATGTTGCTGAATCTTGAACTCATGCTGAATATTGATTGATCAATGCAGACATTTGATGAACTTGAGCCAAAATCAAGAAGTGAGACAGAAAATTATACTGTAGGCTTTAATCCATTGTCAATATGTGCTCTGTACACCTTTTACACTACTAGTCAAAGGTTTAGACACACTAGATTATGTATTTTTCATTGTGTTGACGCCATTTTGATACAAAATCTTTCCTAAGACAAATACAGAGTGAATTTAATGCCCAACTATTATTATTTAATACGTATTAAGCAATGGATGGAAGTCTTGCTATGTAGTTTTCTTGTTTAAAACAGCTTGTGGTCTTTTAGGACTAATAAATCTATCCCTAGACAATAAGCTTGGGGATCATTTTGAGCATTCTAACTATAAAAAACGACTTCCCATGTCCTACATACTCACAATACTGTGTCCAGGTGCTGTAGTTCTGGAGGGAAACTTGTCAGCAGATGTGTTTCAGCTAAAGTGGATTAGAACGACCACTGGCCTAATCAAATTAAATGTGAAAATGCCTGTGGTGGGCTCAGGTTTGTCCTCAACTCATTACAAACTCAGCATCCAGCAGAGAAATACAGCTGAATTACTGAAGAAGAGAAATGCTTTGGTCTCTTATTGCCCAGAGCTTGAGGCCAATAAGCTAAAGGCTTCCTACTGCCAAAAAAAACATTCATTTCTATTAGTCACTTACAGGAATAGGCAAAAATACAGACTGTATGTTAATTAGCAACATATAATACCTGAAAATATACATTTATTAAAGTCTGTGTGCACTGTAGCCTCAGATTCCTGTTCCTTCCTGGTGGATTCTAGTGTGATCTTCAGCTGTTGTAGCCCAGGCACTTCTATTTTGCATTCTGAGATGCTTTTCTGCTCACCACATTTGTAAAGAGTGCCTATTTGAGTTAGCTGAACTGATGCAAACCGGGTGTGATTTGTTTATTTGTTTCAATGTAAACTGTAGAGAATGTTGTTCATGAAATTCCCAGTTTCTAAGATACTCAAACCAGCCCATCTGGCACCAACAATCATGCCATGGTCAAAGTCACATTTTCTCCCCTTTCTGATGTTTGGTGTAAACATTACCTGAAGCCCTTGACCTGTATCTGCATGATTTCATGCATTTCGCTGTCGCCACATGATTTTATGGCCGATTGGATAACTGCATGAATGTACAGGTGTACAGTTGTTCCTAATAAAGTAGAAGGTGAACATCTGCTTGACCTGACTAATGTTTGAAAACACAGGAATTGTGAGACGATAATACATAAAAGATCTTTTATCCCAAATTCTATGCATCATAATTGCATAAAAAAAAAATGCCATTGATCTTTTAAAAGTCACCATGGCCTTGTATGTGCTGTTGCTTGATTTTGAATTTATCTAAAATATCCAACAGAGTGTGACCTTTTGCTGTGTTTGCATATCAATAATGTTTTGTCTTGACCTGAAAGGATGAGAATGTCACTCACTTGAATCACACTCAGCTTAACTTTCTATTTGCTTTCCTATTTAGAGAGCTTGGCTACATTGAAATACCCGACATACTGGCATAATATTGGCCCATTAAATCTGTGAGTTAAACTTTTGCTTCATTAATAAGTGCATCTCTTTTTTTTTTTGTCTTTGGATATTCAATGCACACCTTTGCATAGGATTTGGGCAGTCATGATTCATGGTAGGCTAACACCGTGGGTAGTGTTGCTCTCTCACAGTTCTTGGGTTCCTGGGTCAACCCACAGTTGTGTGGAGGTTAGCATGTACTTCTGTTCCCTCCCACCTACCAAAAACATGTCTTTAGGTGGACTGACAACTCTAAAATGTCCTTAACTGTGAATTGTGGTGTTGTGTCTTGAAGATGATCAGCTGACCAGCAAGATGAAGAGTTGACCAAACCTTGTTGACTTTGCCTCAGGGCACACCAGTAAAATTCGACATTTGGTGCCAACTAGGTCAGTGCTGCCACTATGTTGGGACAGAAATCTTAATTTAACTAATAACTTCTCATATTTCTGTGTTTCTAACCTTGGAGGAAAGCGATCCCTTCGAGACACCACTTGAAATAAAAGATTGGACCCATGGCAGTTGTGTTTTAGGACTAAAGGGCAAGTCATCCAACCCAAATTCAATCCTCTTCAATCCCCCTCTGTCATGTTGTGCCTAATAAGCAATCATATGACACCCTGGATGCTGGAGAGTAAGACCAAACCAAATGGCCAGCTGTCACTTAGGAGGACATGATGGATCACCTCGTGATAATGCGCCATTTTATCATCTGCCAAATTGGACACAAGCTTCGGATCACGGCAGTTGTGGACCGTGCACTACTGTACATGCCATTGATTGCTTTTAAAATGTATATTGACATCATTGGGAAAGGTTATGTGGTTCAGTGGCTGAGACCCAAAGGGTTGTACATGATTGATGGGGCAAAAAAATGTATGTGTATGAACCTGGAAAGTGCTCACACTCACATGTGGTAGCAGGGTCTCAAGGGTGTGTGGGCTAATTACCCCTTTCACTCATGCTGTCAGGCAGTGGTTTGGGTGTCTCTTAATGTGAGTGCAGGAGGCATTAAAGTAACACAGGAGCCCAGTTTCTATAGATCGTTTCTGACCTCCAGAGCCTCTGGCCAGGAACTCGACCCCTGACCTGTTGGCTTTCACTAAAACGGTGGCTCTCGGTGCTGACCAAGCTCCCAGAAGCTCTGATCTATGCAAAGCTTAAGGCGTAATGATTTGTTTAGTGGGAACAAACCAGACAAAAGCTCTTCCTTTTCCACTGTGCTCAACATTTGAACTGGTCATTTGAACATGTGAATTGGTCTCCATTTCTTTTTCATTTTCACTTTCTGGTTCTTTAGCTTGAACCTGAATACCCTCTCAGAACCTTCAAGGGTATATTTTCTGTGCCTTTAATATGTATCTTTCACCTGGAAGCTTTAAAAGTGCTCTAAAGTGGCCCTGGAGTGGCACAACAGAAAAGCTTTTACCCTATCATTGGTAGATTAAGGAGCAAATTTGGCCATGCTCTGTGGGTGGGAATTATGGCATACTCTCTTTCACCTGTCAATCAATGCAATACTAACCAATTGTGGGCATCTGTGATATCATGTTTGTAGAGAGCAGATAGCACATTCCTCCAAATATGTTACCTTGCCATGTGAGGAAGCATGAGCAGTAGTTTGAAAAGATTTGTTAGCTGGCTTTAAGTGTCTCGGAAGAAGCAGTAGCTGTTGTGTGATAGGGCTAGAAAGCTGGCTAGTCATTGGGAATTGGAAGATGACCAAATTGGAGCAAACAAAGAAAGATTTTAGGGATGTAAATGGATTTAAATTAGGTTTTTTTTAAGTACAAGAAATACTATATTCTCTTACAATAACAATAAAACAGCCTAAGAGGCTTTATTGTTTGGCACTATTAGTTATATTCTGTTATATTTCCCTCACACAATATTATCTAATTGAAGTTGATCCTTGTGCTGCATCTCTATCCTCTCTTGTCTTGTGATTCTATTATCAGAGGCTACCAGCTAGAAGACAAATCCATCTAACCTGTCCAGCTAACGATGGGTGAAAAATGGCCCTGCTCCACACACAGTGTGTGTGTATGTGTGTGTGTGTCTGGGAGGTAAGACGGAGGAGAAAAATACAGGGTGGGGATTGGGGATAATGGATCTAACATTGAGTGACAGCGGAGGCAGCAGTGCTTTATGCGGCTGAGGAAGAGCATGGAGGTCAACGACCCCTCCCTCTTTCCCTGGAGAGAAGCCCGGCTATCACTGGGGAATATACCATTACACTCCTCGTGGGTCAAAGGGCATGTCTGGTTAAGATCAGGGAAAGGAGAGACGGCTCTGTTTTCAGGAACAGGACTTTCAGAAGATTTCTATAAATGTTTGTCTATATTTTGTGGTTTTCCTACAATTGTACTATTATCAGACCTTAGAGTGATCCAGATTTGTCTGATCCTATGCTGATAATATATTTATTCTTCTCATTTTCCTTGTTTTTTTGTTTTTGTTTTTTTGCAAAACTCACTAGCACTACCAGTGCATGACCAGTGCACCTGGTAGTTATCCAGGGTTCAATTATCCACCAGGTTTGTACAGAACTGTTATGAAGTCTTACAAGTCACAATTTATGATGAAATTGTGACTGTCAAAAGAACACGGGCAGAAATCAGAGCCGAACACTTCCGTTGAGAAATAAAAATTATTCGCATGTTTATTACAGCAACATGAAAAGTGTACACTCTTGCAGTGGGCTGAACAGAAACCTGCAGTGACTAAAAGACATCGGGCACGGCTTAAATAGATGACCTGTCAGAAATAACCAGTAATAAGGAGTCAAAGAAATCTACACATCCTGCATTAGAGTCACTTCATGGACAATTTTTGAAAAACATCTTTAGCCTAGCTACATCACAATTACCATTTTTATTATCTTGCAACAAATATGCTTTAGACAAACATTCATTTCAGACCCTTTTTTTTGTTTGTTAGTCCTTGAAGATTTCGACTACTGTAAGCTGTAGATTCATGTCTTCTTGATTCACGTTCCTTGCTTTAAGACACACAAACATGCTTTTTTCGGATCATCTAGCTCCACCCACTTTTAGTTTATACTGTAGCTACTTTGCAATTTAAAGACATGCCAACCAACCCCCAACCCCCCACCCCCCACACACACTTCACATATTTGGACACAAACAACTTACTAAATATAATCAAAATAAAATTTACTTTAAAAAAAAAAAAAAAAAAAAAGCCATGGCTGCCACCCCTCGAAAAATGTTTCGAGCTAAATCTCGTACAAATATTTTAGCAACAAAAACCACTGCTGATATTTTCAGTGCTGCTGAAACTCCTACACATCCGGTCATGGGAACAGGACTGGAAAAAAAGACCCCATGGTTTGTCTCTTGTGGTACATGTGTAGTGACTGCTACGGTTGTCGATAGTGGGCGTGGCCTGTCCAGCTTTTTTATTTAACGGTAGTAGCCAAAATGTATAGTCTACAGCTAACTGGTTAAACACAAATTAAAAATTCACTAATTGGTGTGAAAATTGGTTGACTTGCAAGTTATGTGCTAGGCTTCGTACTAGCCTCATTAACAGATTAGCAAAGCCAGAAAACTGTACTAGCTACATCCAATCACCAGAGGCGTCAACGATCTCCGCCACTTCCTTCCGAGTTTCATTCTTCTTTGTAATGTTTCGGTACAGGTTTAATTTAGAGACTGTATACGACAGGATAAGATAAAACCACAGGTATACGTTTTAAAAGCATAGTAGATTTAATAGCAGGTTGCAACTGGGGAACTGAAGAAACCTCAGGCCACACATGCTAGAGGATTGTTCCAAAGTATCATTCAAGCAAATTGTTTGAATCCTAATTTGGATAGAACTGAGAAAATCTCAGTTCAAATGTCACGCCATCGCTTTCCCTCAGAAATCACGCCTCTGTCTCACACGTACGAATGGTGCTAGTGTGAGCGTAGGTTCAGTCCAGCTTTGGACAATCGCCCCATCGTTTGTGACTAAATTCTTAAATTTGGATCAATAAATCACATGGTCACTTCTCTCTTTTTTTGGTCTCGTGATGCCTCCCAAAATATATCCCATGTTCACTTAATCTAAATCACCACACTGTCTGTCTCCTCTAGTAGACTTAAGAACATAAAAACGAAGGACAGAATCAGTTTTTCGAATGAATATTGCAGTTTGTGTCTTTCTGTTTCATTTGCAGGCAGTAAATAAGTGTCATTAAGAGCGCTTGAGCTGGAACGAATGATTCGTTAGCTTACGCTTTGTGTTAATATGTGAAAAAAAAGTTAAAAAGCAAAACAATAAGACTCAAATAGTAATTAAAAAAAATTGTCATTGTACCTCAAATAAATAATAACATAGGGGACATTAGCAATTTAAACTTGTTTTCCCTAAGGAGCTTTCATGAACTCTATTGTTTTTATGTAAAATTCTCCTGTAAAATGCACAGACCTTTTAATAATCAGATTTAATAATGAGCATTTAGACTCAGATCAAACATGGAATTGTTTCAAAGAAATTGCACAGTGTGATACAGATTATGCTTTGTCCTAAATTATGTATGGGCAATTATGGTTTTATATTTAATTACAATACACCAAATAAGGAATAACTACACCATTAGCAAGAAATGGAAAATGTCACTGGGGTAATTTCTGTACTACAAGGAGCCTCACTGGTGACATTCCTACTTAATAAAAAAAATAATGCATGGCCATGACTTGCTAACTCGAGGGAACGAGATCATTAAGTTGTGGGAATGAGATAATTAAATGTGGCCACGTATTAATTAGGCAAGATTGTGCTGAAATCATATTGAAACTCAAATTTGAAGATGGATCTTTACTGAAGACTTCATTTCTCCTTGCGTAATTTTCAGAACTGTCACAGTGAATCGATTTCATATTAAAGAACAACAGCAATCTTACCGTTAATGCCATCATCCGTTTGATCTAGCTATTGTAAATTATAGAACCGATGTTCGTTGTTCTGTATATTATACACATTATTTGCATAAAAATAGATCACTTTAACTGACGTATGCAAAATGAACATACTATTTTAAGAAACAAAGTTACATACAGTAGCTAATTAAATGATAAAAAATAAGTATGCATGTAAAATTTTCTAGTGTCTACATTTTATTTAAAACAGACAATCGGCAGCTTTTTTCCCAACGCGCCTGGTGGTGACCAAGACCGTTCTCTAACCGTGGCCATTACTTCGATTTACTAAATTCCCTCAAATTACTGAATTGTGTTTATGATTATTTATCTCATTCTCGTGTTACTAAATCGTGGCCTTGACTTAGTTATCTCATTCTCGTGTTACTAAATCATGTTCACTACCTAATTATCTCATTCTCTTGTGTTACTAAATCGTGGCCTTGACTTAGTTATCTCATTCTCGTGTTACTAAATCATGTTCACTACCTAATTATCTCGTTCTCTTGTGTTACTAAATCGTGTTTAATGCTTAATTATCTCATTCTCTTCTGTTACTACATCATGGGCACAACTTTATTATCTTGTTCCCTTCCATTGATAAGTCATGGCCATAACTTAATTATCTTGTTCACTTGTGTTACTACATCATGGGCACAACTTAATTATCTCGTTCCCTCGCATTACTAAGTCATGGCCACAAATGGTTTTAAACAAATGGTTTAAAAGACAAGGGGTTTGCTAGTAATCTATTCTTAAGAATCTACTAGGAACCTACATTTGACTTCTGTTTGAAAATGAAAATGAAATTAAATGAAATGTATACTTTACAGAACTAGTACAAAAATAGTAGTGTGTTAAATGCAGCAAAATCAGCATGAATAGGTTTGTGATCACTCTTTCCCCAAAGTTACATGCACCAACACAAGCTTGATTACTGTGAATGAAAGAAGGTTCAACCTCTGAAAGGTGAATTAACACAAAGCCGGACGTGTTGCGCCGACATTCACTATAGCCTTCAGTGGCGTTGTTATGATAAATACTATGTACACTATATCTCATCATGATACTGCCTCTACCAGGAAGAAGAGAAAGAAACAGCACAGTTAGTAAGGCATCTAACGTCAAGCAGCTACAGCCACCACTGGAGTGAGAAAAGAACCGCAGTCACTGCCACTTGCTTATAAAAGATGAAGCTTTAGCATCCATGCTACATTCCAGAGTTCTGATATATCCCATGTCGGCGAGCTCCACCAATCGATACGTCTCACATCTTCTTTTTCTTCTTCAGAAAATGAAATAAAGTATTACAAACATTCTACAGCTTTTGTTCACTCATTTGAATTCGACACTGTACACCTTTATACACTATTTTACAAGAGTGTAAGTTGCGTTTCTTGTTCTGCTGTAAACAAACATACGGTGAAAGACATGGTGGCCGATGTTAATGCACAGAGTTCACCAAGGTAGCAAACTGACTTTGTCAGCCATGCCAGCCATTGCCCAGAGTTGGGTTGCAAAATACACTGGGCTAGCATTGGGCAAACCTGGTCGACAGACTTTTAGCCACCTTTACATCCATTACATCCAGCTTGCCAACATTGGCTTAATATAATTTTATCCACTGGACTAACATTGGGCCACCAGGACCAATTTTTGGCGGCTTTTAAGTCCAACTTCCCAACATTTGCCCAGTATAATTCTGTCCATTGGGCTAACATTGGGCCACTAGGGCCAACTTTCATCCATGTTTAAATCCACCAATGTTGGCCTAACATTGACAAAATGTTGTCTAAGGAGAGCCTATCTAGACACCCAAGCATCAAGTTTGCTACCTGGGAAGATTCTGCGTATATAATATGTGTTCCTCATAATGCTAAACACAAATAACGCTCCCATGCATTGTTGCGCTATGTGTTACATCTTGCCATACTCAGGATTTTGTTAATTACTATATTAATTGGGATTCAATGCTCTCTTCTTAGCTACGAAGCTAATGGTGTAGGCTAATTTGCTTTAAAACTTTAAAGGAATACTTGGTTCAAAAAAAGCCACTGCTATCATCAATTATATGACAGCTGGCATTGTTATATAATACCTGCTGTCGTTTATTTTCATGTTTTTAAGTAGAGAATTCCTTTAAAGTTCTCAAAGACACCGTGAATAGCATGTGTACCATGGTGCTCTACATACACAAACGGCACATTCTGCTTTTCTGCAGTCATGAAATGAAAACCAACCCAAAATAAGTCAGTTTATAGGTCCACACACAGAGACATTCTCACTCATTTTTTTCAAAAGACAATACTGGTGCGTTGAAGGAAACCCATCCTTAATTTTAATAACCATTACTAGCATTAACTATCAAACACTAGCCCACAGTATGACTAATACTGTACTGACTGAAAAAAAAAGACAAACCCCTGACATTCTCTACTGGATATTACAGTATGGGACAAATCCTATCTTAGCCATAAATTAGCTACTCATTGCAATGTTTCCTCATACCATAATGCTGTAATCGCAAATACCGCAAAGACCGGGATTACATTACATTTCCAGAAGACTGCTAGCTCTGCTTCCGCTGGTGAAACATAATCTCATATTGCCGAGAGTGAGGGAATCCAACCAGAAAGAGTACCTCATATAATTATTACTGTAGACCATTAAAAATGGCCAGTCTAGACAAACATCATCTTGTGAGCCAGGGCTGCAAATCACACTTCCTGTCTGCTATCATGTTCAGAGCAGAGCACAACACTACAAGGCCCATACTGTGGCTCCAAACACACCACCCTTAGGTCCAAATCTACCCAGGCACCTTTTTATTCATCTAAATCAAACCTCGAAAAATGAAGCAAATGACAGGAAACGACAATGCGAATGACTGTACACATCTCACAATAATGTTCATAAATCATCAGAGTTTGTGTTCGACCATCATCCGTCTGGTCTGAATTTTCCACTGCTAATCAGTCTCTGGTTCCGCTGCACAAATTGTGAGCTCTTGGGCTGCAGCCAAACGTCCGGGATTGGGGGTTGGCATGGTGAAGCACTGTTCTGGGTTCCACACTTCCACACTGTCTCTCTTTTTTTTCCTCCTCTATCTGTCTATCGGTTTGTCCAGAGCTGTTATACTTGCACATGGCTTCCTTGGGCGTGCAGACTCTGGACACTAGCGAGGATCTTCTTCTGGTGCCCAACGAGGGTCACACCCATCTTACTCAACTCACTGAAAGAGAAGTTGGGAAGACAGACAGACAGAAAGATAAAGAGAGTTAAAGATGGTATAACAAATTGGGTCTTAGTCTATTCTCAAGGGTTTATGTGTTTTCTGTACCTTACACTGATGTAGATTATTGAATCTAATGTGACGTAGCCAGCAGAGGTGAAGTTGTCCTTGTACTGGCCCATCTTTATGGCATCCAGCCACTCATCCACACTATTGACGCTGAACTCTGGGGTGATCGGGTCTTCCCTACAAAGGACACGAACAAGCCACAGATCAGCAAAAACAAAAAAGCAGCCCTGGTACCTCCTACAAGTATGATCTGAACAAGTGTCATAGATACTGACACTGATAAGTCTAGCATGTCATTATTTTTACTGCATGACAGCTTAATTCCAATCTTTAAGAGCCCCCTCAGAGGTAAACCTTCTTGATCAAGGGAGTTTGCATGAACACATCAACCCCCTAGTAGAAGCAGAATGGTTTCTCTGCATAATGAAGTCATTTCCCTATTAATCATCCCAGTGAGTTATAATCGGAAACCAGCTCACAGGGTAGGCACCATTTCTGTGAAGCATAATGACTTTCCCAACTGGAAGGCACCTGCCCACTGAGGTCCCTTATTTTGGGCAAATTTAAAGAAAGCATTGCATGCATCCCTCTCAGTCTAGGCAAGCCCATAATTCTGTTCACCAGACTGGAGCTCTATGACAGTTTCAACATACATGGCTGACTGAACTGCTTGTGTCAAGCTAAGAAACTGATTTCTTACTTTTTTTTGTTACAGTCATTTGTATTTCGAAATAATCAGATTGTTTGTTCTGTTGTGAAAATTAACTAGCTAATCTAGCTTTACCCCACAGATTATTTAGATATCTTATGCAGATACATATTAGTTTGGTTATCCAGCTAGCTGTTATTCAGCGAATAGTAATCTTTTTAATGTACCAAAAGTGATGGTGTATGATGATGCTGAAGGTTGTCCCAAATGTAAGGCCTAACATGGTTACTCTTTACTTTTCACGCTCCCCAAAAAGGTGGCTACCTTTGACAGATTTGGCTACTAAGGCACCTGGTTGCAGAATATCTTGCCATGGCTACAGCACAACCCAAAAGATATAGTGGCCTAGCAGGGAGTATTTCCGCCAGTCTATCATAGGGTGCCATGCACACAGAACTATAATTTAGCACAGCCAATCTATCTACCAGTTTCTTTACTGGGAGGTGAGAGGAAACCGGAGAACCTGGAAGAAACCCATTCGGACATGAGGACATAGTGGGAAACTACACAGAGACAGTAACCCGAGCTCAATATTGAGCCAGGGAGGAGCTCATGGAGCTGTGAGGAGGCAATACTACCCATTGCACCACCATGCCACCCTGTAATATATGTGGTGATCTGGAAAAACTCAAGTGTCACTGTGTCTGAATTCTGACAAACAGCCAAAAAACAAAAAAAACAGAAAAACAGGTTTTGGCCAAAATTGGTTTTCTCTGTTTTGACACCTGAAATTTTAGAAACCATACATATATTTCACCAAAATGCAACTGTTTTTTAATCTCAACTTTTGGTCAAGTTCTTTAATAGCTACTGGCCAAATCAAAATGGCGAAATTAAATCTTTCCATGTCATTTTCTCCTCTTTTATTTAACCAGACTTTAAAATGGTGTAACTTGGGGGTGCAAACGCACCGACCTTGTATTTTCACATTTTTGAAATCTTTTTTTGAGTGACAGCAGTGTTTATAAGAATAGGAATGTAAGAGTGTTGTACCACTTTCACCAAATCCTTATAGGCATGTCACTCATTTCTAATCCTCTGTAAATCTTCAGCTTAAACTATAAGAAAGGTGGAAATGACATGAGGTAAAAGACAACATGACACAAAAGGTCAAATTTCTCATTTACTCTTATTTTCCCCTAACAATTTAACAATGATTTGACAGGGAATTACGGCGATGGCAATTTACCAGATGGAACTGTTGGCCAGCTCTTTCAGGGCGTTGGGATTTCGGATCAGCTTGTCTAGCATGTTGACAATTTGGCTGAACTTGGGTCTCTCAGCTCGCTCTTTCTGCCAGCAGTCCAGCATCAGCTGGTGAAGAGGCACTGGACAATCCATTGGCGGGGGAAGGCGGTATCCCTCTTCGATCGCTTTTATTACCTGAGAGAGAGAGTGTGCAAGAACATATGCTTTGAGTCACCGAATTTCAGTACTTAGCAATGGATCTTCCGCTGAGCTTTTCAATTTGCTAGTACTTGTTACCTGTTTTATAATTTATTGTGAAATTTAAGCAGCCTCAAACACAGGACGTAGGACTTAGAGTTAGATTTTTCTTGCGTGACAAAAATATGAAAATCTCTGATTAAGCATGAACTAGACACACATTAACTTAAGAGCGTGCGTAACCCGACTCTGAATATGAGGAACTTTCCCTTTGTGAATACTGATGCAACTTTTGACCTTAAATCGCTAGCTCTGAATATGGCCCCTGGTGTTCAATCACTCCAAAAAGCACTTGGTAGACGGACACTCACATCTTGATTGGACATCTCCCAATATGGCCGCTCGCCATACGACATCACCTCCCACATGACGATACCGTAGCTCCACACGTCGCTCGCTGAAGTGAACTTCCTGTACGCGATGGCCTCCGGTGCTGTCCATCGAATGGGAATTTTTCCACCCTAAACCGACAAAAAAAGAAACATGAACTAGACACCAAATTATCCTCGTGTATATTCATTTAAATGCTCTCCATATTCTGCTTTGCCACTGTTTGCTTTGTATTCAGGGTTAAAAAAAAAAAAAAAAGGTGCAGGTGTACGCAGCATCAGGGACTGTTAGAACATTAAAACAGTCCTTGACAGTTCATTTCCACGTCAAAGTCAAACAAAAGGCAAACTGACTTCACTTTCTATAGACAAACGTGAGAGGAGAGCCAAGAATGGGCTTTTGAAAAGGAATCCTTTATTTATTTATATCCACTTATTTTATTATATCCTGTATCAAAGCCACAGCGAACGAATGCATTGGCTTCTGTGTTTCTGGGAGTTTTTTGCTTGAAGCGATGGGAAACTGGGGAGTGGAGCGTGGAAGTCACTTAACACACGCATGCAAAGACAAACACAAACCACCCTCCTTAGTCTAATTAGCTCTCGTGCTGGTTTGGTGCTGAGTGTAAGATCTTGTACTCAGTGTTTCTGGCATTTTGTTCTCTCGCAGGCCTACAGGAGCTCCAGTTAATGATGGAGAGAGCAGAGGAGGACTGGAGGACAGCATGTCAGCCGCATCAGGGAAAATGGTACAGCATGGGGCATGGACTGGCCAACTTCCACTCACACAAACATATAATTAACACGTGAAACCTGAGACACTCACACTCTCCAAGCCTCCCTCGGGTGATTTCTTCTCTTTTCCTTTTCACATGCAGTACCACTGCATACCTTCTACAGACTTCCACTCCTTTTCTCTAGTCTCCAACTCACTCACATCATCATTTGTTGTATATGTGAACACCAAAAACGGAACAGGAACTACATTTTTAACAGATACGTTTGAATTTAAATACTTTTTATCTCAAATTTTTGGAAATAAGCCAACACGAGAACAAAACATTTTATCACAGGTGCCATTCTTCAGTACACAACAAAGTACTGCCCAGAAGGTAGAGAAGGTACCAAGTAGAACCCCTTCAGGAAGCCAAGAACCCTCAAGAACTTTTATGAGGACGCTGGGGACATCCAACCCACTTTTTGAAAGTGTAATATGTTAAATATCACAGTTCTGTTCAATTCTCAATTCTGATTGGTCAGAAAGTGCTCTTTATATGCTTATATATTCATATTTTATCGTTTCTATAGTAATAACTTACAGAGAGACTTTAAAAAGGACAAGTGTTAAAGATTGATGTTGAATTTGTGAAATCTGTGACAACAAGTTTATTTAGCATTAAGGAAGGAGTCTCCAGTGTCAGTAAAACTGTAAATTGAAGTTGTTGTTTTTTTTCAAAGACAATAATATACACACTTTGTGATTTCTCTGTAACATGACAAGCTGCTCCTGACGCTTTATCTTTTAAACAAAGATACCTAATATTCTTTTATTCTTTTAAAAGAATAGATAAAAGATATTCTTTAATCTAAGAAACAAAGTAGAGGCTGAATTAACTCGTTTCGTGGACGTTCCACAACAGTAAATGTAACTATTAGCAGATAATAAGCATGACACCCATTATGTTAATTAATTGATAGAAAATGTCTGCTCTAAAACTCTCACGTGTAGACGGCTTTTCGGGGTTTTTTTTGTCCAAATTCCAAATAACACCTGAAGCTGATGAAATGGAAGTCCAACTAGTTTAAAATTAACATGAACGTGATTAAAAAATCCTAGCGCCCTCTACGTTAAGGGACAGATCAGGTGACCTACCCGTGTCGTATAAGCAGCTTCGGGGTCATCTTCTAACACTCGGGACAAGCCGAAATCCGACACTTTACACACCAGGTTGCTGTTGACCAGGATGTTCCGAGCAGCCAGGTCACGGTGGACGTAGTTCATATCCGATAAATACTTCATCCCGGATGCGATTCCGCGCAGCATTCCTACCAGCTGGATAATGGTGAACTGACCATCGTGTTTCTGAAAGAAAGGGAAAAAATAAAAGAAGAAGAAGAACTTATAATATCAAACTGCTCTCATTTATCTAACTGGATGCTAAACATTTATCATTCGCAGGAGCATTTAGACAAAAAAATATCCTGTTCAGATTCATATCAGTATTGTTCTTCTCATTTTTAACAAAATCCTGTTGGTTAATAAACTTGGATTAGTAGGATTTTGTGTGTTTTTTTTAAAACCTCCAGTTCAAAAACCTGCTTTTTGGTGGTAGATTTTTTTTTTTTTTCCATTTCAAGTCATTTATAATGCTCTTGTAATGAGGTTACATTTTACAGCCAGTCCCTGTTTCACTGTAATGGCAATTGTTCCACAAGGTTATAGGTGGAGAACCATCTGTTTTTAGCAGGTCTGTGAGAAAAATGAAACTCTGTTTTTTAGCCCCAAAACAATCTTGGCTCGGAGCAATTAGCCTGATGTTTTAATTTGCATATTGGACCTGTGAAGTAATCTGGTTAAAACGCCTCTATTGTCCCGCTCAGCAATATCAATCCCAAACACGGAGTTGTATTTCACAAGAGGCGAGTTAATTATGCCTCGCCTTATAAACGCGGTTTGTTGATTGATTGCTTGGCCTCATCAGCCATCGCGCTTTTGTTTTCAATCTCACTGCAGTGGCTACTGTAAGAACAGCTGCATGAGGATGATTGTGTGTGTATGTGTGTGTGTATGTGTGAGAGAGAGAGATAGAATGTGCGGCACTTGTTTTTGCTAAATTGAGCTGCGCTCTAATTAAACACATGTAGCCTGGGCAGACAGGCTATGAGCTATTAGCCATAAAAACCCACCCATAATTACGTTAGCTTTTTTTTTATGTCAGCTGAAGTGGTATTTATGGCGTTCATTAGCCCGCAGAAGGATCGAAAATTTCAGACGTGCCTCTTTTTTTTTTCTGTCCCAAATTTCATTTTCATTTGCTCAAAGTGTGGGCAATTAAAGCGGGAGCCTGCTTCAAAAAGAGGGTGGGGGGGGAGAGAAACATCCGTAATAAAATTACAAGGCAGATCCTTCCAAGGTGACAAAAGCGGCAATAAATCCGCGGCGATTTAAGGGAGGAGACGTTTGAGAGGATTTGTGGAGGGAGCATTTGTTCTTATTATAAATCCACCGACTTCATTCACGTTCCGTTTTCTGTAGTGTTCATAATATTTCTTTCACACACACACACACACACTTGATTGGAGAAAAAGGGCCCTTAAGGTCATAAGTGGGATGAATTCACGGCTTCTCCGTCTAGCTTAAATGACCTCACAGCAAAACAATTCACTTTTCTGCCTCTCGTCCAACATCCAGTTCAAAATATCCTTCAAGTTTGAACGGCCATTTTGAATCGTCTGTGTATGAAGGATGCATCATTGGCCAGAGGAAAAACAAAGAATGTGTGTCTGAGTTCTTTTTTTTTTTTTTCACCTGGTAAAACTTAGTCATGTCACACAACATGAACGTTAAACATGTCAGACTTCTTTATAGTAAAAAAAAAAAAAAAAAAAAGGTTCAAACCTTTAAGAAAGTATCCAAGGATCCGTTCTCCATGAACTCGGTTATTATCATCACCGGCTTGCCTGCGAAAACATAAAAAGAGCAGGAAATAAAACATCGACCGCTACAACATACTCCACCGGAAAAGAAAAAAAAAAAAAAAAAAAAAGATACTCCTCCGCCAAGCCACAGAGATATAAATCACTATAATGGCATCATTAATCCTACAGCAGAGGGATAGTAAAGAAAGGACGGATGGAGGGAGAGAGAGACGAGTGTAAAGCCTGAGCCACACTTCTTCCTCCCCTAGGAAACTCTATTATTCACTGAAACCTGTCAGAAACCTTGACCGTGAGCAACAGTGCTTAACAACGCTCTTGATCTGTTCACCGGTTAGACATGGACATGCTGTTTTTTTAGAACAGCGCAATCGTAAAAACGTTTTAAAACACTTAACACCTCATCTTCATGTCGGTTATTAGCAACTGAAACAGACCCAGAAAAGTCCTTTGCATCCTGGTATACGCATCATCTGACTTTTTTAAAAGCTTGCGTTCATTTCACGCTTATTTGAACCATCACCTAAAGTTTAAAGACGCTGTAAAATGGCTTGTTTTGTGTAAATTGTAGAAGTAAAAACAAAAAACGTAAAAAAAAAAAAAATACCTATGGAGTAAATACCAAGTTGATCAAAATTCAAGTGAATAAAAAAAAAAAACGTTGACAAACTTTGTGTTCTGTCCATCCTAAATAACAAAAAAGAAAGTTCATAAAATAATAATAAAAATAATAAAAATAATTAAAAAAAAATTTTTTAAATTAAAAATTAATTTGTTCATTACAAAGGTGATTCAAGATCATTTCAATTTTTCCCCCCCGAGTTGTTTTTGTTATTTGTGTCATTTAATCAAGATTTTTTTTTTTTTCTGGAAAATTATTAATCCTAATTAAGTAAAATGAATAATATAGTGATTAAGTAAGGAATAAAACTCTCAGTGGTGTGTTGTTATAGAAAAATAATCAACGACAGAGTGGTGTGACGCGGCCTGACACGAAGTTACTGAAATTATTACTGCCCTGAAATTATTTTATTACTTTTATACCACAGCAATTTTCCAATGATCACAATTTTTAATTTATTAAACAACAACGCATTGCATGTTTTATCCATTTATAGTTACATCTAACGTTGTGGAACATCCATAGAACGAGCTAGTTCCTGTTGTCACTTACGTTATAGCAGCTATAAACTGCTGTTCCCTCACCAGCCGCTCTCTCTCTTAAAGTTAATAAGACAGAAAAAAACAACAAAAAAAACCGCAGCTTGTTATGTTACTGAGAAATCCTCAGTCCTGAAGACTTTGCCATGTCTGGAATCTAACTGACTGTTACAAAGCGCCGACACTGGAGACTCCTTCCATAAATGTTCCATAAGCGTCTCTTCGCCAGGTCAAAATATTTTGAAATCTGTCTATTATTAGCCTTTAGGTTATATGGAGCGTTCCTGTGAATGAGCTGTTACTATGGAAACGATAGCGTATATAGAGTATTAGAGTAAGCGCCGGGATTCGCAGTCGGAGCTGCTGTTGTAGGAAATGAAGCACCACCTTCTGACCAATCAGATTTGAGAACTCAACAACGCTGTGGTGTAACGACAGATGATTCCATTTAACATAATGTTTCCTTATTAAAAAGCTCGTATCTTAAAAGGCCTATGGTTCTGGAGGAAAAGTGAATTTGATTGACAGGTAGCCTAGTCACATGACTGTGTCGTACATCAAATGAGAAATCTTGTGTATTACGACAACTCCAAGGACAGCTGACAAAAATCAGTCTCACACACACACACACACACACACACGCGCACGACGGAAGAGCTAGATAGAGTGTTAATCAACGGATTCAATCCTATAAGCACTACCTTCGTAGACGGAGACATGACCACGTTATTCTCACTGCTAATCCCAAGATGGACGCCGTGTGGGAGTTTATCATCCTCAAGGCATTTATTAACATCACACATCATCCTGAGATTACGAGATTACACACACATTAGAAATAAAAGACCGGCTGCCATAGGAACACCTTTTATGAAATGTTTAATTTGTACATTTACTGCACAAACACACTGCAGGGTGTGTGTGTGTGTGTGTGTGTGTGTACCTGTGAGACGTGAGCGATTGTCCCTGTCTCTCACTTAATACAAATCCGTGCTACACCTGATAAACGGTATAAATCTCTCCACAGTGGAATGCGGTGCAAATAGAGGTCAGGTTTGTCCATACGTGTATACTTGTGTGTGTGTGTGTGTGTGTGTGTGTGTGTGTGTGTGTGTGTGTGTGTGTAGTGGGGGAGGTCGCAAGCTCTGCCGGAGCATCTCCTCGTTGTACATCACCCCAAATTAAATCACTATCTCACTGTGATAAATGTCTCTCCAGACGCCTTAAGAAAAAAAAATCCCTTTTACCTTTAGCCGGTAGAGTAATGTAGCTGTCAGGTGGCTGAAAGAGGTTTGTGCCCCACACACACACACACACACACACACACACACAAACACACACACACACACACACACACACACACAAACACACCTCTCACAGAGTTCTGGGGAATAGCATGGTGGGCGGCTGCCACTGAATGCCACCCTGTGTGTGTGTGTGTGTGTGTGTGTGTGTGTGTGTGTGTGTGCCTGTGTGTGTGTGGTGGCCTGGGAAAACCCTTCACATTATGAAATTCTGACATTTTCAAATATATATATATATATATATATATATATATATATATATATATAGTTCTGAAAACTACAACCTAATAATGTTTCTCTATCTATCTGCTGCTTAACAATCACAAATTCCTCCCATATTTCTTTTAACGACAAGAGACACTGTAGCCCCGCCCACTTGGTTCCTACCAGCTATTTCCAATAATATCATATTTCTTATATCCTAGAAAAGTATAAAGCATATGTTTTATTATTTCTTACTTAATTACTTGTATAATAGAGTATAGTATAATTCTTGTGAAATGGACCTTTTTCCTGTATATAGCCCATTTTTTAAGATATATCCCTATTATTTACATGTCTGTATATTGGAAAGACTTCGCGGTGGAAGTATAGAGAAGAGTATAAAGAATAAAGCACAGAAGAAACGAGTCAGAAACAAGCTCCAGGGTTTGATTTGCTTGATATCGGACTACGTGTTACGTTGTAAGCGTGAACGCAAACACCTGAAGATCCCTAGAAGAGCTATGCTTGTACTATAATGTTACTTGCTAGAAACAACGAATAAAAACCCCAGTCAAACGGGATACGTACAAATTTATATGTAAATTGTGTCATTCACAATGTGTCATTCGTGACAATCCAGTTACTTTGGAAAAAACGTTTGTATAAATTTACGTATATACGGAGACTCACTAACGTAAACATCGACCGATCGGCTTCAAATCGATGCAATTTCATATACAGAACATTCGCGCACGAGTGCAAAGAAATTCATAACAAAATCTTTCTGGAGATTTTATTCCGGTTAGCAACGAAAAAAACGTTAGCTACGAAAACATTTCCGTACAGCTTTACTGACAGACTGATAAATGCATCCTAATATCTATAGCGTGATTTATGTGTTAATGAATAGTTGCACACAGAAGCCTAAAGATTTCGTGCTTGTGAGTATGTGATCTTTAGCAGTGGCCCCTGGTTAATGAGATAAAAGCGCACGGGGATGTTCTCTCATTCTGTAGAGTGATGAGCGCTTTGCCTTGATGGCCGCTCTTACAGATGGACTATTGATTTTACTCCAGGTGTTAAAGTCACGGTCCAGAAAACAGCCACCTTGTCTATGCTATTTCCTCTTTCAGCGCTCACCTCCCTGTTAACGGCCTTAAAAAAAAATTCCATATCCAATGACTTATTTTACCTTCCTGGTTCATCAATGAACCTAGCAAACAAAAGAGACAATTATTTAACTCCAATGTCTTATTGATTCTCTGAACTGATTTTTCATGAAGCAAAGATGTGCTGTATTTAGTGATTATATGCTCAATATTTGCCTAACAAAGAGAAGCCTAAGACACCGATGCTATGCAGAACCTCCATTTTACACCATACAGTCTACAAATACTCTTGAATAAAGGACTATAAAGTACAAATGTTGGCATTTCAATAAGATGGTGTGCTTAAAGATGTGACTTTTTGGTGTTGGTTAGGTGTTACCTTTAAAATTTAATTAAAATACACCGTAATTTTTACCTTTTAAGGCATATATACATTAGTTGTAGTTTGAAGAACCAAAGCGAACCTGCGTAATAGCTTTTAGAACCAAAATCGACTTTATAATATAGAGATCTAAATATCTGTATTTTGAGGCTTAAATCAACAAATCTTTTAATCCTAGCTCAGTTTTTTTTGGAAAAAAAAAAACACAAAGCATTTGTCAGTCAATCGGCTTTACACAATTTACTGAATGTCACTGAAAATCTGCGTAGAAAAATCTAAAAAATAAATGTAAAAATGTAACATTTGAAAAAGCTGTACAGCTTTAAACATTTTACAATTTAAGTACAAAATATTAAAATCAAATCAGCTGCTTTTAGTCAGTTTGTAATTATTTTTTAAAAAATGTTGGCAGGTGAAATGAATTTCAAAAAAAATCTTTTAATGGAATTTTTTTTTTATTGTTGATGAATAATATCGAGCATATTATAATATATTTATATTTATATTTATATAATGTCTTGAAAATATGTTTTACCATTTTTTTGTGAACCTCCTACTAAATCGTTAAATATTTTCAAGACATTATATAAATATTCATATTAATTAAATGCATAAATACGTATCTAAATATTTTAAATAATTAATAATGATTTATTGAAAATAAAATATTCATATATTACAAAATGAGAATTACAAAGAAGTGCGTATGTGTGTTGGAAACAATTTATTTGAGGAAATTTGCAAATTGCAGTTCAATCCACGGGCTGTTCTATTTTCCAAGTTATTTATTTCACTCTTATTTTCTATCAGGAAAAATAAATAGATTCTGCTTTTAGTTTATTAGCCTGCTGTTATTATTTTCCTTGTTTGTTTGTTTGGTGCCAAGAGGCCTGGTTAAGCTTGATTCTAGCAAATCAGCTACTTGAAAATTGAAATATTTTCCTCTCACACAGCCCTATATCAAGATGAAGCCTAAGTCCCGGATGTCTTTAACGTCCCTGATGATAGCCGCCTCCAAATTGAATGTTTCCAGATTAGTCGATTGTGGGCGCATAAAAGAAAAGCGATGGAAGCGATAAGTGTGGCTCGGCGTTTTTCTTTCTTTCTTTCTTTCATTCTTTCTTCCTTTTTTTTTCCTGACGTGCCAGTGAAAGGGCCATCTTCGAGCTTTTCTTTTAACGTCGCAGCAATCTGCATAAGAATGGGGGGCAATCAGAGCAGGAGCGCTGGTTTAAAGCGTTATTCTGCTGAAAGAGTGGTGATTGGGGATGCGCAATATGCAGAGCTCTGAGGAAAAACACACACACGGAATTGGGCTTCCGTGGTTATGCCTAAAATTCTCATACATTAGCATAATTTTTCTCCCTGAAATCATTATTGTGTCTCTTTTTTTTTTGAGTTTCTAAGCAAACACTGACCACGGAGAATTTTTATTATTATTAATATTTAAAAAAAAAAAAAAAATTCACATTACTGTTTTAACTCATGGAGCATTTACATTGAGCTCATGCTGTCTTTCTTTCTCTCTCACCTCTATCTTCCTGCCTCTGGCCAAATGACTTGTGATGTGTGAAATTGCTTTTCCTGTACATCACGTGTGTGTATTCACATTCTCCTGATACATACACATCCACCTACATCCTTACATTCCTATATATTTATGCTATATCTATATATCTACAGTATATCGATCAATTTTTTTTAAACGGATTTTCACATTCTGAACATTTTAGAGATATAAATAATAGATATTTCTCACACTTTTTTCACATGTAGTGCATGTGGTTGGTTTTATTTCATTTAATAAATAACACGATTTTTACACATCATTTATCAATTTTTCCAACGATACACAAAACCCAAATACGATACAATACTACTTGGTGGTGTCTCGATATGATTCCTTTTTCAATACCTCGGAAATAAGCATTGCCTGAATATGTGCTCTAGGTTTCCATTTTCAGTTGATTAAAACATTCAACATTATAAAACTACAATAAATGAAACCATCTTTGTGTGATCCATTCAGACTCTTAGGATCACATAACCAAGCAAAAGCTGTGCATTCAAATGAAACACAATTAAACATGGCTAATTACACATTAGCTCTCTGGTCAGAATTTCACTGACAGTCTTTCAGAGTCACGCAGCTCTCTGTAGTCCTAGACGTGTTTTTGAATCCTGTGTTCCCCACTAGACTAAACACTAGGGTGCTGTCATATCTGCAGCTATGTAACTTCCCAATCGCTGATTTCTTTAACCTGGATTGAATCTGATATGTTGGAATGCTAGTGAACTAGTGTATTAGCCCGAGGGAAAAACAGCGTTTTTCAAAAGAATTTTTTTCACCTTCAAATGAACATTATTCACCCGATGTCACGTGTGTTTACTTGTCTTCATTTGCAACTATGATATAACAAGGTGAAATTCAACTTCACGTGTGATTGTTAATGCACTGGGATATCAGTATTCTCCACATTTAGCTCATCTTGTTTCACTCATTCATGTTTTTAAGGATTCTGGAAAAAAAAGCTTCTGTAAACGTGTAATTAAACCAACCTTGTGAATGTTTAATACAGCCTAAACTTCTTGCCACACGCTCTAAATTCCTTCCGTAAAATGTTAAAAGCAGCAATTTCTCCCTAGCATGTGCCTTTCGTTAATGAAAAGCAAACCTGATTTACGTAGCTAATAGTTCCGCAAGCGGCGCAAACCCGTGCTAACGAAAGGTCAGGATTTGCATTCGGCATTAGAGTGTGGAACGGGAGAAAGAGAGAGAGCGTGAAGGAAGAAAAATTAATATGGAACGGTGAGAGACTTCAGCGCTGAATATTTATGACACTGAAAACACATGCAATTAACTATTTAATTAATCGCATTAATGCGGTCATACATATGCATGCATCTTTTGTAGGTGGGAATGGATAGAGGGGAAAAAAAAAAACAGAAAAACACCAGCATTCCCACGTAAGCCTACTCATTCATTATGCATGCCTTCATATCCGGGGTTTGACAGCAGAAAAAAATAGATCAAGCGCTTTCCCCAATTTAGTCACGCACACATTCGAAAGAAAGTTCACTAAACTGAAAGTTAACAAAAGAATTAAATGAGGCACAAACCTGCACCATACATTCTTAGGAAATAAAAAAAAAACTTTCTCAAGCATTTTTCGGATAAAGACGTGCCACATTAGCGCCATGGAAACAAACACATCAACTTGAGCTTAACCACAATTAGCACCATTAGACTGGTTCACTAATGCAACAGAGACAACAATCATTAATGACTCTTGAAACAAATGATGTGTAAATCACTCACATTTGGTGACAACCCCCTCCAGCCGGATGATGTTTGGGTGATCGAACTGGCCCATGATGCTCGCCTCGCTCAGGAAATCACGCCTCTGCTTCTCTGTGTAACCAGCTTTCAGACTCTTGATGGCCACATAGATCTCTCGCTTGCTTGGCAGCTTCAGACGGCCGCTACACACCTCACCAAATTCCCCTTAGGAGTAGAGTGCAAAGCGTTAGTGCTGATTTGTGTAGAACAAAGTGTAGAAAAGTGTAGAACAGGGCAGCAGTTGCTCCGCAGGTGACTATTTGCTCGGTGGATTTGGATTTATAAGTAATTCAGCTCAGCTGATTTAACTCTGCACTCTATGACACTGGTTAAAAATTAGACCATAACAATAAGATTAATCCATAGAACATCAGCGCTTACTAGAGGATGGCTACATCTATATGACATTGGCTGTTAGCTGTTGAATAAGAGAACTCTGGGATCAAGTCAAAAGAGGCGCAAACTTGTACATGAATGCTGGAATAGGAAAAGTGGTAGCTGAGTGGTTAAGATGTTGGACTACTGATCGGAATGTCATGATTTCAACCCCTATCACCGCCAAGCTGTCACTGCTGGGCCCTTGAGCAAGGCCCTTAACCCTCAACTGCTCAGTTGTGTAAATGTCATAAATGTAAGTCGCTCTGGATAAGGGCGTCTGCCAAATGTCGTAAATGTAATGTAAATGAAAAGTGTGGATTTAAAATGGTACTCTTTAAGATCCAAAGCATGCTGAAACGTGGTGGTGGTAGTATCATAGCTTGGCTTTGTATGGCTACCAGTGGAACTTGTCTTTAATAATAAAAAAAAAAGTAACTGATGATGGTGGCAGCGGCAGGAAGAACCGAAGACCCTTGTCCCAGATGTACAGCCAACCTGACCAACCTGACCACC
The DNA here is from genome assembly GCA_037576825.1 of Pangasius krempfi. Classification (NCBI taxonomy): domain Eukaryota; kingdom Metazoa; phylum Chordata; class Actinopteri; order Siluriformes; family Pangasiidae; genus Pangasius; species Pangasius krempfi. The sequence continues at coordinate 25,924,683 of CM074977.1, forward strand.
AGCTATGTTCACAATGCCCTGAGTCTTAATGCAATTTGGGACTTTTTCACTTGTACAACTGCCTATATAAGTATTACTATCTCCCTAGTCACATTCTGATGTACCGAGTCTATGAATCCTTGCCAAGATTTTATTCCTTTGTGATCTTTTCCCAAGTTTATAGTTTCATATACTTTGGACCGGTTCCCAGCACGGTCTCTTTTTGGATCTCTTTGAACTTTGTACAGATCCAACCAAATGCTAAACTTGATGAAGTTTAGTGCTTCTGTTTTTGGCAGAGCTATGGCCTCAAACATACCACTAAAGCAGCTATGGAGTTTTTTAAAGGTCCAAGAGTGGAAGGTTGTTTACTGGACAAATTAACTGACAAATCTGACCTCGACCTTACTAGGAAGTACAGAAAAGTACTAAACATGACTGTTTGTTTTTTCCCCTATTTACTCCCCAATTTGGTTGCCAATTCCCACCCACCAGCCAGCTCTCCCCTATCATATGACAGCTACTAACTGGGATGAGTGAAGGCTAACATACTTCCTTCGAGACATGTGAAGTCAGCTAAACACATCTTTTTTGAACTCATACAGCATCACACAATAAAAGGAAAGCTCTATCTACCCTCTTCTGCATACATGAACTGACAGATTCCCACGATTGGCTAGTGCCGCTGTGATTGTAGCCAGAATGTGGCATTGTCGGGATATGAACTTACGATCTTATCTTATGATCGCATGAGCCCTAAACATGAAAGGAGGGGGGGGGGTGTCACTGCACAAGAACTATATATGAGTAAGATTATTTGTTACTGTATATGTCACTGTAAGTATGACCCAGACCTATTAAACTGAGCTATAAAGGAGTTTTCTAACTGCGAGCCAGTACGTACTCGGGGGGGGGTTGATATTTCACAAAGCAGTGGCAGTCCTTTGTGTGTGAGGATAAGTGGATACAGACATGCTGTAATTAAACAACTCAGTCTTTGGCAGAGTAGTTTAATGACTACATTTGTGCCTTGAAATGTTTTCTTTAGAGGCACTTTAGTTTGTGAAAGCAAGAAGCAAATCTTACAACGACTCATGTAGGTTAATATGCTGACATAGAGTATGTGCATGTTGTTGTATTTTCTTGGAACTGAATGGCTTAGCTGTAAAATTAACTTTTTCACTGAAAGACAGCATGGCACATGTTTTTGCATGTAAACAATCGCAAGAACACTTATGGTTACTGTTTTTAGCAGTTATATGGGGCTTAAATAGCATATTTCAATGAAATGCTTGGAATTACTTCAGACTCCAGGTCATTTTATTCCCTGCCACCTACAGTATTATATTTAGTCTAACTGGCATACAATATTGAGACTATAATGTCTTATGAGTCACATAATGTATGGTAATCCTACGTTCCATGAGGCTTTGTGTGGCATATGTGGAAAAACCTACAGCGTAAACTCATTGAAGGACCAAGATATGAAATAGTCGCCAATTCTAGATACTGCGTTATTGATATTGTAACGCGACACTGCGTCGCTGTTAACTCTGAATATGAAAAATTAAGAAACGTCAATGCTGGTTTGCTAACTGCGGTATGACACCTGGAACCAAGTCGAAAGAAGTGCACACTAGCCTGTACCACAAAAGGGGATTGTTCAAGATACAAAGCACATGACCTTATCTGTGAAACATGGTGGTGGGAGGATCATATCTTAAGCTTGTATGTCTAAACATTATTAAAAGTTAAAACAGAAAATATATCATCAATTATTATTACTGATACCCAGCAGAGGTTTTGCTGCGAAGCTCTGAAATATAGTGACACTGTGTTGAGCACGAGATAAAAATTCTTTCAGCAACAGATTTATTTATTTTCCTGCTTTAGTGGCTTCCCAGAACGCCTTGGAGACATTCAACAGAAAACAAAATGTCAATTAAAAAAGGCCAACAGTAACATTGTTTCCCAGCCGGAGTTTCTACACATACGGTGTCCTCCAAAACGGTTGAAGACAGTCATAGAGGATCTTATAGAACATTTTAAGCTGCTTTATATTCTTAGGTTTGTTCGTGTGGACTTGTGGAGACTGAGAAGGTCATTGCAAAAAAAACAGTTTTGTGTGTGCGTGTAGTTTTTTTTTAACCAACTGTAGCTGATTTGTATGTTTTGCTCATCATCTTATCACTGATGGCCAGAGGCAATGTGTGTCAACACAAATAACAGCATTGGCAAATGAATGTAAATATAAACATTGTACACATCGAAGTGGTTTAAATGACTCACCGGCACCAATGACCCTCTCTATGCGGATGCTGGAGGCGTCAATTTCTTTAGCAAAATCGCGAATGGCTTGATTTGGGTCCTCGTAGGTATGTGGATGGATGTAGGTCCTACTTCCTGGCAATTTGACTGCAATAATGGCAAACAATTAGTCGTCTTACATTTACATGCTACTGTGTCAATTAAATGTCTAAACAGCAGTTCCTGAGAAATTCCTGTCATTTCTGTGATTAATACATCAGACCTTCATACACTTAGATGAAGGGTAAACTCGCCTTGACTTACTACTAGTAGACATTTACATGACATCTTTAGATTTCTTTTATAAGCCGAGACACAACTAAGTCGTAACTGCAAATGGTTTCTTAAAAAAAAAAAACCTGTAAACGCCACAAAAATCAGTGGAGCACCTATATATATATTTTTTAACGCTGCCTCTATATACGACCGTTCTTTTGACAGTCCATCAGAGGAACAAGTTTTACCTCTGCCATGCTGAAATTGCATCTTCTCCTCGTCGGGATCTTGTTTCGCCTTGATATAGCCGCAGTGTCTGCAACACGATATAAAAAAAGTGATTTTAGTGATAGAATAAACATTTTACAGCACCAGAGAGATGGGATTGTTTCAAAGCTTATGAAATGAGGTACAACCCTGCATACACATACACACTCACCGGCCATGTTAATACGAACAGCTGTACTCCTGCTCATTTATGTAATTATCAAATCAAATGTGGCAGCAGCGCAATGCATAAAATCATGCGCACACAGCTCAAGAACTTTAGTTAATGTTAACAGCAGTTAACATCAGAATGGGGGAAAATGGGATCTCAATGGGATCAACGATTTCAGCCAAAAACGGGAAACTTTTTATGCGTTTTGCCTGTTCGTTTACACGACAGCAGCGTTTTGGGGACTGAAAACGCATATTTTTAGGTGCAAGTTTTTGAAAACGCCGCCGTTATCGTCTCCATGTAAACACCCAATACGGGAATCTTTGAAAACGGTGACGTCATGCGCGTGCGTAGTACGTGTTAGGTGTGTAGACATGCGCAGTACGTGTCTATTGTAAAGGCAAGCGCGAACAAACATACACAACAATGGCGGAGTACATGGTAGTGTTGTTGCTGCTCAAGAGTTTGCTAACGCTTCTTCAGCAAAGTGTGGATTTACTTCACCAATATTACAACCAACTAACAAGGTGACAGCGCCAACTACTGGCCAACTACGTATTACAGTGTTTTTGGCCCTTATCGCGGATATGTGTAAACACGAATCGTGTCTACGTGAAACTTTTTGAAAACGCAAGAGCAAAACTTTTCTGTTTTTGACTACATCGCTGTCGTGTTAACGTAGCCTCAGTGTCTTGTTTGTAACAGATAGGCTGGTTTGAGTATTTTAGAAACTGCTGACCTTCTGGGATTTTTAAGCATGAAAGTCTCTAGAGTTTACACAGAATGACCCGAAAAACTAAAAACATCCAGTGAGCCGCAGTTCTGGGGGCGAAAATTCCTTCTTGATAAGAGACAACTCTTTACAACTGCGATAAACAGAAAAGCATCTCAAAATGCACATTGGATGGGCTACAGCAGAAGATATATTGTTGTGTTCCTACTTATTATCTTTTTTACTTCCTTTTGAAGCACTTTTATTTATTATTATTATTATTATTATAAACAATATAGGAGTTTAACCATGTCAATGAGCAAAGACGTGAGTTCACACTCTGCAGCCGTTATCATTATTATGCTGGTGAACACAAATATAAAAATTAGCAATTAACATCATAATATTTGGGAGGAATTAGAGGTTCTCAGTAGGGAACTTGGCAAAAAAAGTCTACTTTCTCAGTCCTTATGTTGGCAGGGCTGCTGGAAAAAAAATGGCTAAAAAGCATGCTCTCCATCGACAAAAATATTGAATTTAATTTTCATTAGTAATCTTCATAGCCTAAGCTCCCAGCAGGCAATAATTAAAAAAAAGATGGATGTCATGCCTAAACTCTGTGTTGATTATAGCCTATGGCAGATATCAGCTTATTGTTCTTCTCCATTTCTCATCTTTTCGGTTCCCCAATTATTATTTTTTTTCATGTTGTAGACTAACGCGAATGGTACAATTTAATCGTATTGATTTTTTATTATGCAGAAGATAATTATTACAGGCTACAGTGCATGGAAGAGTGAAAAATAAAAGCAACAAGAATAGCAACATGATGTCCTCTGTGGTGCGGTTGTAGAAGGTTGCTTTCATGCTAGATGTTTTTTCTACAGAGAAAAAAAAAAAACGCTGACTTGAGCACAATAATAAAATGTAAAGTGCACACAGTAACCACTTTGTCACATTAAGTTCTACTCAGAAAAAAAAAAAAAAAACTTTCAATCTCAAAGGCATTCACTTGTAATTTTTATAATCTGAATGAACTGCACAAAAAGTTAACTAAAGTACCTGCGTAACCCGATTCTGAATACGAGGAACTTTCCACACTTTTCAATAAATATTGACGTAACTTAGTCACCAGCTCTGAATACGATCCTATAGCGAGCACAACATTTAGGTGTTTTATTACATATGAAGATTTCTGACATGATTTGTCTCAGTTTTAAATAACGTAGGAATTCAGGATTTTTTTTTTTTTACATAACATGAAAATAGGAACGAAGTGAAAATATCCAAAGTGTTATTTGTTTTATAACCCAGCCCTTGTCTGCAATAAGACTCTGGCTCTTGGGTTTGAAATTGCTCTTTCCCGTAATTCCGTTTGTTCGATCCGAACACGTTCCTCTCAGCATATGTTCATCCTAATTTAAAGCGTACAAATCACTCACGAGTGAAGGAGAACAAGAAAAGGAAGGGGAAAACAGGAGACGATTGAACCAGAGATTACCGTCTCCTCGACAGGTACGGAATTAATCATGACGTTGTTTACTAACAGCGTGAAATCTGAACATGAATAATTACTATGGAAATGTATTCAGTCCCGGTGCTAAACACACACACACACACACACACACACACACACACACACACACACACACACACACACACACACACACACACAC
>CM074977.1:25930111-25942669 GCA_037576825.1 Pangasius krempfi
TGTGTGTGTGTGTGTGTGTGTGTGTGTGTGTGTGTGTGTGTGTGTGTGTGTGTGTGTGTGTGTGTGTGTGTATCAAAGCGACACTCCAGCTAGCTAGCCGTATCCGGAACATTCCAACCATGGCACAGCTCTATTTCTCTTCCTTCTCCTCATTATTGACAAACTAACCATCTGAAATGCTGGAACTGTCCCTGAAAAGAAATCTGAGATATGAGATCTGACATAAAGCAATCTCAGATCACAATTTGCGCAGCTAAAAATCGATTCACAAACAAAAATCATTTCTGAATGAATGTATAGAAGTTAAAGGAAAAGTTTGGACTGCTAAACCGCACCCTTTTTTTTATAAATCACTGGTCCTGTTTTCGAAGATATTTAATAATTAAACACAATGAGGTGTGCTGCCATACGTAAATAATCAATGACAAGGTGGTGGGACGTGACCTGATACTGTTACCATCCTAACGTTGATTATTTTCCAATAACAGCATGTTCCAAAGTGTTTTCTTTCATGTATTCCATAGCAATTTAGCAACACGAACAATTTTTTTATTATTTTATATCATATTTCAAAGAACATGCTGCACAAAGAATGCGAGAAGTGTACCGAGTTTGGGTTTCCTAATCAAGGTGTACCGTCATTCCAATACACCATCACCATACATCAGTATTGCTCATATACCCCTTGCCTTCTCCTTGAGCCGTGTGTGTGTGTGTGTGTGTGTGTGTGTGTGTGTGTGTGTGTGCACTCTGGAACGTTCTGTCTCACAATTTCTGCCAACAGATCTAGGCTTCAGCAGAATTCAGATCTCCTCTCTCACTCTTTCCCTCTCTCAGAGCCGTGCAAACCCCATTTGCATATCAATTTCGTTTTCTCTCTGCAACATGCTGTCAGTCGCAAGTTATTTTTCATGCGACTGCTGTGTCTTTTTCTCCTGGGGAACTCGCCCCTACTGTTACCTCAGCATGCTACCCTATGTTTCTGTAGGGTTTTTTTTTTTTTTTTTTCTAACCCGTGTGCTTCCTATATCTCCTTTAACCTTTCTTTAATCATCTCTGCCTCTCCCTTCGTCCGCTGGTAATCTCCTCCCATTTCTCTACTTGCTCTGTCCCTCTATTTTCTTGTCCCAATGCAGAATATCAATTACATGAGAGAGGAGAGAAAAAAGACCTGAAAGAGAGCAGAATCAGGCTACTATGGTTTTGCCATCACTACTACGGGTTTACTATGCTATTACCATTGCTGTTTTGCTTTAACTACGGTTTTACCGTGATTTCACCATGACTACTATAGGTTTACTACGGTTTTACCATGGCTAATTTGGTTTAACTATGATTTTACAATGGCTACTTTAGTTTAACTATGGATTTGCTGTGGTATCTATGGTTTAACCATGATTTTGAAACAGCTACTCTGGTTTAACTATGGCTTTACCATGGATATTATGGTTTAACTAAGGTTTTACCATGGCTAATTTGGTTTACCTATGGCTTTACCATGGATATTATGGTTTAACTATGGTTTTACCATGGCTAATTTGGTTTACCTATGGCTTTACCATGGATATTATGGTTTAACTATGGTTTATCATGGCTACTGTGCTTTAACTATGATTTTACAATGGGTCCTTTGGGTTAACTATGGTTCTACAATGGTTTTTCTGTGGTATCTATGGTTTAACCATGATTTTGAAACAGCTACTATAGGTTAACTCTACTTCTACCATGGCTACTACTGTTTAGTGAAGGTTTTTACCATGATTACTATGTAATATATTACATGAACAAATAATCTACGTTGATATAAATTAGATAAGTTGTTTATGTTAATATATTGCTAAGGGAATCCTCATATTAATAGCTAGCTATAGATAATAATCCTCCAAAAACCTGAAAGGTTTTTAATCCATTCATTTTCAAAGTGTATGGACATTTTGCCTGTAGTCTTGACTGTAGTCTTGACTAGTCTTCACCTACAGAACATGGGATCTGCGACCATTCCACAATACAGAATCTCTGCAGATCCTCTAGGGTCCTAGATCAAGTCCTGTGGACTTATTTGCACAGTACATATATAATATCATTAAAAACAGCTACAATAAATCCATCTAAATGCAACAGTAATTAAATGTTAGCTAGGATTCAAAAAGGAGGTTAACTCCTTTTACTTTCAGAAAATAAGTCCTTGGATGAAGCGAGTTAATGCTGAGATTGAATTTGTTGAGAAGAAAACATGAAACTTTACAGAAATAAATTTGCTGCTGAACTACCTTTACCTCCGGACCACACAAACCTTGCATATGAGCAGCTATCTCTCAAGCAACCTGCAGAGGTAGTGACAACATTTTCATGCGTCTACAGTGTCTACATCTTGTGGGTGTTGAATACTCATTTATGCGATCTATTTTCCCATGCTAGTGCTGAGTGAGGCCCTGATCTTGATCAGAAAAGCTCTTCCCTTTAAAGTAAATCCTTAAATCTACAGCAGAGACAAAAGCGAAACGTAGAGACCAGCAGAGATGGAGATCAAATGAAGAATCTCAGAATTTCAGAGAACACCTTTAGAAATGTGCTAGAATCATTATACGTACGGATGGTGTGGGTCTTTGAAGGTGTTGAATATGGATCTAATGGATGTTCAAAGAAAGATTGAGAGGACTCTTCAGATATAAACACCAGAACTCAGTGCTGATAGATACAAAATGGCATGATAGAACAATTGGTCTTTCGATATACTTCACCAGACAAGCAGGGTTTTATTGGTCAATAATGCTTACCATGGAAGCAGAAACTGATATAGTGGCGAGTGTGTTGTAGAGGAGACATAAAAATGGACAGCAGAAACATGAGGGAGGGTCAGGCTATCTCCTGCTGGCACTGCATTCATCTCCATTAAAAGCTCCCCAGCCTGATGTCCTTGCCAGCTGTCTTGATCTGGCTCTCAATTAGGGCAAAAAAATGGTTTCGGATATTCCCATGACTAGCGCTGCCCTTTCCACACTGCCCCTTACGGATCATGGACTCCACCAAGATCATCTTGTAATGGAACTCATTTCATATATAGAGTACAGTCAATCTTATTTTACAGTGGACGACTGTCACGACTGGTAACCGAGCTGGAATCCATTGCACTCATGAATTAATGGATCATCAGAAGCGCTCCGATGTGATGTACAAGGCTCAGTTGAAAATGAAGGGATAATAAGGCTCTTGGGAAACTTATCAGTCCTTAACCAGAATTTCCATCCTCAGTGAAAACTACTTGCTAAATAAATGACAGTATGAGGTAGATAGATATTAGATTTTAATCACATTATTTTGGACTTGTAGGAATCAAAATAGTGGCCTTGAAATGTACATATAATACTTCTTTATATTTGACACTGACATCCAAAGGCTTGCTAAAAATGTTTGAGTAAAATGGTGAGCTCTTGAACAATTTTATTAAATGAATCATGTAAAAACTCAAAAAGTACCACTCAAGACCAATATTATGTGCATAAATATGCCAATACTATTCCCTTTAAAGCGCATGAAAAGGCTTTTTTGCATGGAAGACATCAAAATGAACACTGCTTACCGAAACAATTGAAATTAAATTAAAGCAGATGCGTGCTTGGTCAGCTTATCCTTCAAGCCATGAGCATGTTTTCTTTACAGGAGAGCACATTGAATTAATGGCTTTATTAACTCAAAATAATGAACTAAAAGTGTGTGATCAAATACCCTACATTCCACACACACATTGCGATTTCATTACCTCAATTTAGTATCTCGTGGCTTTATTAAATCGTGCACACAATTAAATGTTAACGCACGATATATATAAGATGAAAAATACTAGGATGTGCTGGATCAAGTGTTATTTTATATTCTGCCTAATAATAGGGGCGAAAGCCATGTTATTAGTTTAAACCATATTTGTAGTGATTAATGTGATTACAACTAGGACTATTCATGCAGCTGCGTAACCCGACTCTGAATACAAGGAACTTTCTCCATGTAAATTCTGATTTATCTGTATCTTTTGATACAGCCCTTTGACATAAATGCCAACTTGAATGTTTCCAGTATCATGTATTGTGAACACTTGGCCATTAGCGAAGACAAAAAAAAATGAATGGCATAAACCTTGAATGAAGACTTCCTTCAAAAATACTAAGATCACGAATAGTCAGTAATAAGCGTAATCAATACAGATTCAGACAAATGAAGACACTGTTAACTTTTTTGAGGGAAGAATTTCTCAGAACGCACCTTCCATCCCTTCTACACTGCTTTATTATCACCATCCCTCAAATTACAGATTTCCGCTTATGATCTCTGCAACCCTGTCCCCCTGATGTCCACGTCCACCTCAATGAGTTAAAACCTGGCTTTATATCCTCTCTGCTAAAAGGCATGAAAGACGATCTCTTGAAAGGGCATGATGCAACACCACATCCACCGATAATGCCTAATTGTCCGATTTGATTTCCTGGTGTTTGGTGCGGCTTTAAAAAGAGACGCTTCCCCTTTCACCAATAAAGCAGTGACCTTGAGATAAATGCCAACTCGGGCAAACAAAGCCACCAGGAGCTCGAATGATATGCAGCGTTTTTAATATTCCATTTTTATGTAGACGCAGATGGTGTAGAATATGGTGCATATTTTCTTTAGACTTTCATGAGATCTCTAAGCACATTGCGAAAGGCTTTCAAAATGACGTAAAATTGTCCGGTCAGCTCTCACTAATCAAATTACTACAATACAGAACGTAGCATAGCGAGAACATAGCACCCGTGTGCCAATTAGTGTTACAGTGTGAGAGAGATGTCCAGAGAGAAAGACAGAGGACATGACATTGCAAGAGCGAGCCTATCTCCGGCTCCACATTTTTGGAAGGCTGTAATGCTTTAGTCATGGTGGCTGACGGAGGCAATGATTTGTACCGACGACAGGCCTTTAGGGCAGATTCGCTGATTTGGAACACTTGCCTGTGTCAGAGTCGGGTCGTAGCAAATGGCTTTATTCGTCCTGAGTGGCCCGTGATGTTAACAGCAATCAGAAGGAGCTGCTAGCATTAAAAGACTACAGGGGCTTAGCTATATGATGTGCTTATCATATAATAACAGCTCGAGCGAAAGTGAAATCTATAGTCCATGCCTTGTCTTCTTCCTTTTTCATTTACTTATAATCTTTCATCTCTTAGCTTCTATCTCTCTCTCCCGCTAATAAAGTAGACCTGGACGCTATCCAGTGCACACTACTTAAAAAAAAAAAAAGAGGAGAAGATTCATTCCAAAGTCATTATTAGAGAAGGAAGCGAGATTAAATGGAGATGTCGGACAAATGCACGGCCATGTCTCCAAAGGGTGCAAGGGGAAAACATTCAATTTGGAGCCTATTCATTAGGGTAATTGTGGACGCGGAAGGCGATAATGAGATAGGGAGGCCAGCGCATAAGGGCAGGTTTTTACTAGTTTGATTCACTACCGGCCAATTAATAATAACTCAACCGCAGCAGGCTGACCGGGATGCTCACGTATGCAAGGCTAGCAATAAAAATCTCATTTGCTAAGCCCTGCAGAAGAGCTATATATGCAGAACGGCAACAAAGAACTACAGGACTTCTTTTTCAAATGACCATGTAAATCAAAGCAGTGCTCTCCGGTTAGCCAGCTCAGACCAGCTGCTGACGAGTAATGAGAATGGAAGATCAAAAGAGTGTTTCAAAAAAAAAAAAAAAATCTCTTTCCCTAAGGTTAGGACAAAAACATGACTCAGATATCAGACTTTGTAAAAAGCACCATTAAAAAATCAAAAAACCTTTCTGGACCATGTACAATGCTCCACCCTGAAACGCATGAAATATGTTCATATTGAAATATACCCTGAGTTTAATTACAGCAGAGACTCGGGAATGGCTCGGCAATGGCGTGTCGAAGGCGGCATTAGCATGAAAGCTAAGGCTTTGGGAAGCAGACTAAGGGACTAAAGCCCCGCTGCATCAGCAGCATTGTGAGTAATGTAAGAAACTGTTAGTCAAAGTGAAAACAAAGCAATATTTCGACAATCAATGTTTAAACTAAAAAAGTCAACTCAATATATTGTTCCATAGTAAATCTTGAAGGCCAACATGTTACTTTTGTATATAAGTTGTTCAGGGTGGATTTTTCCATTAAACTGTTTAATGCTCACTCTTTATTCACTTGTAAGACCAGGCGTGGTTGTGTGTAGCTGGCAACTTGCCATACTTTCCTCTTTGTACATCACGTCTCGTGGCTATGAAAGACTAGCCATGTCAAGATACACAGTTACGATACCCGAGGGCTGTTTTAACATTCACACGGGTCATAGGCCAATCTATCACATTAAGAGAATGAGAAATCCATTATACCATTAGCATGATCACGCTAAGTGTGTGTCTCTGTGTCTTCTGTTGGTAGTAGACCAGGATTTGCAAGTCTTCAGACATAGCAGTAGAACAATGCCTCTCACTCCAACTTGTGAAACCATTTGGCAGTCTCATTCTGTCCATTGTACTCAGAAGGCAGTGCTTCTCACTTTCCAGCTCTGGCACCTTTCCTTTCGACACAGATGAACAAAAATGCTACACAAGCATAGTTCTGGCTGATGAGAAACGCCACCATGCTGTTCAAAGCTTCCCAGACAATGAACTTGCACGCCAATTTCTAAGTTCTTAAACCCAGATTGGTTATTACCAAGAAACTTGGAGTAGAGGCAATCTAATTGAGGCAAATATGTATAATGTTAGAGGTATGAAAGCCATCCAACACTTTAATGTTTTGTTTTCCTCAGGTTCTAGGGATAATTAGCATACAAATGTGCATCTGTTTTACATACAGCTTCATCATCATTAAATATCAGGTCTAACCCAAGGCATGGACCAGATGCTCCACTTTAACAGCACTGCACTAACAAAGAATATTTTCTTCCTTTAGATAAGACAGACTTGAAGGTCTTCCGGAGGACTTCGCTGTTGATTATAAAGACATGTTAATCTATACCAGGCTTCCCAAGAGATACATCATTCTTATGCTTCTCACAAACTCTCAGATTTGAAACACCAACGTATTTCAGCAGACTGAACTGAGTGCTTACTGTAGGTGAGCTGATAAACATATGAAAAAAATTGGCCGTAGATCAGTGACTTTAGATTTCTAAACATGAACTAGCTCGGCTTCTTTAGCAATCCGCTGTTGCGGTTTATCTAATCACATGTATTTAGGTAAATTATTTAGCTGAAAGCAGCTCATCGGAACAAAGATCAGCTATGTGACTTAAGACATGAGTACAGGAAGTTATTCAGACCTTTATAAGCAAGAAAATTCATGCTGGATCTTTACAAATTCTAGTTGAATAACCCTGTCCTAGTTCAACCCTGCTTCTGTAGATGCAGTGCCCCAGCTCACAGCTGAGTCAGCAAAAGTCTTCGGGACTACCTCAATTTTAAAAGGTGAAGTTGAGAATAAACACGACAAAGCTGTAGACCTCCAGCAGCACCAAAGCCAATATACAAATTTGTCAAAATCAAAGGGGGGTAGCCCGGATATGGGGAAGTAGAGGGTATGGAAATAGCACTAACATTTTGCCAGGCCCACTGGGTAGGCTCGCAGGAGTTAGACACACTCTCCCACATCGTTAGCATTCAACTGGCAGATTTTAATTGCTTCTCGGGGAAACAGAACTGTAGAAAGAAAGGAAAGAAGCAGTCTGATGTGTGCTCACCATCTGGTAGCTCGGAGACTAGCAAAAAAAATGTTAATGTTTGAATGCAGTGCAGCATGCCAATATGAACTTCCTGTGTGCTAGACAAGTACATCAAAGCTGTGAGTTCTCACAACATAGTATGCTTCTCCACTGGGAGGTGTTTGAGCTGGGAGAGGGGCTTGTTAGTGAGGATTGGCAGAGTCACAGTCCACTAGTCTGGGCATCCTGGAATTTCAACCTTGCTTCTGTAAATGTAGTGCCATATGGAGATTAGCTCAATAGCTCCATCCAACACCCCCAGTCTTACAAAAATCAGTTCCCCCCATTTTTCTCCAGAATCTGGCCACCTGCCAATTCCCACCACCATAAAAATAAACACTACAGAGTCGTAGTTTTTCAGCAGCTACAGTATGTTGGGCAACGGTACCCAATTGCTGCAATCCCTCCACTTGCTTCCTGGCTTATTTAAGTCACTTATTTATATACTTGCCTACAAAGCCATAAACTGACCTCCCACCTACCTAAAGGCACTTATCAGACCCTTCACTGCACCACATTCCCTTAGGCCCTATAGCAGAACCCGACTTGCCCCCTCCCGTGTGGTGGCATGAACTTCCCTTGACAGTCTGAATAGTGACAAACAGAGAATGAAGACCTACCTTTTCACCAAGCACTTGATAATGAGCACTAATTTGAAAAACCCTTGACTTTTTTTGTGGCTGTACTACTACTTAGTCATTGTACTAACTCCTATCAAAGTGCATTTTAGCTTGATGGTATTCATATACTCTGTGTACAGGAGGATACTCTTTTTGACATAGACTACAAAGCACTTGATAAGGCCATCTACCAGAAACGAACCTGAGGTCATAGCAGTAGTAAGTCAGTAGTAGGTTGACTCAGAAGCGCTGTAAGTTTGAAGACATTTCTCCTATTAAGAGTTTGTCTAAAGAGAGTTCTAAGACTTCTACTGGCAGGAAATCCCTGGCAAAGCTCCTCAGTTGCTCCTCAGTGGTGATCTGTCTTGAGTCATCTTTACTTGCTATACTATTAGAAACAAGGTTCCTGAAGAGTTCCCTGGAATTTTAACAGATCTACTTGGTACCTGGGTTCTACATACAAGCCTCGAAGGTTTCTCTCAAAGACCAAGCAAAGAAAGCTTGGCTTGATGGAAACCTTTTCCCATAGTTTAATGGAGTTTTTAAAATACCCTAGGTGACTGAAAAGATTCATTATACAAATTGCCCAAGAGTGACTAACCAGAGCTGGTTTATGAAATGTGACGTGTCTCTATAGCAACTGTATTCTCTTTGCATATATTTTTCATGGATGGAAATTAAGGTTACATTCACTGATGTCATGATGATTCACAATTATGTTTGCAAATGATTCATCATCATCTGAGACTTGATCTGCAAAAAGAATGTCAAAAAAACTCCATCACTAACAAATTAAATGCCTTCATTGCAAATATTATTTGCTCTGGAGGTTATCTGACATCTTGGAAAAACCCTAACATGCATAATTCTTGCTATTTTTACAGCTACTCCTGCTAGTCCTTAATTATTTCCCCCAAGTTGCAGGCTTTTGACATGTAGCAACACATCACGAGAACAGCTACTGTACTCTTAAAACAAAAGTTTAAATCTAGCCCCTTCTGCCTAGGATTCTTTGGTTTTCCGCCTTGCAGGAACTCTTATAGGTCCTACGTAAAACCCTACCACAGAAGGTTTCCGTTTCGCCAAAGGTTCCAAGTAGAATCCCTTTAGAAAGCTAAATCCATTAACCATCTCTATTGAGAAACCACTTTTCTAAACCTAACTGGAACGATATTTGCTTTGGAAAATTTAAGGGTCACATTTAGGCAAAAGATTTCGGCCAAGAAACGGTTTAATATCGCACCTTAATGGTATTTCATATTGTTCTTCTGGAGAAACTGTGCAAAAGCCAATATCGGACAGTTTCGCTTACAAAGACAAACACGTTCAGGAAACTAGGGACCCTTAGATATTTGAAGAACCCTTGAGGAACCCTCTGATTTGTTCTTAAAGACTGTAAGTTAAAGATAAAATGTACAAACATTACTTCATGATAAAACACGATGAGGTGTGCTGTTATACAAGTTAGCTCCTGCAACAGTTGCTGGTAAATAGATAGATAGATAGATAGATAGATAGATAGATAGATAGATAGATAGATAGACCTTGTCATGTTATTGAGAAACCTTAAAACTGCTTTATATCTGACTTTTAAAATTCACTGACACTGGAGACTCCTTCCAAAAAAAATAAATAAATAAAAGCTAAATTATTTCGATCATTATTTATCCGTGTTATTTAACATGTGACTTCATAAAAAATGACAACATGTAACGCAAAAAGTAAAAACATACAGTGCAATGTGTGTCATAGCGTTTGGTCAATGGTAGAAGAAATTAAGGAATAAACAAACAAACAAACAAACAAATAAACAAGTGAGAATTGCATGCATATCCATTATATAAACCTTGGATGATTGGAGAAAAAGAATTTAATAACAAACAGAGCTATAAAATAACCAAACAACTTAAAGAACAATATTTATTTAATGATTTAAAAAAAATATATATATATAATTATTTTTTAAAAATTACGCATGTTAAAAGATTGACACACTGTTTTGTTTCCAACGATAAAACCTTACACTGAACCTTACAACTGCATTCAAGTAAGTAAAAGCTTGGAAGAAAAGAGAGGAAGCGAACGAGGGATGGAGGAAGACAGAGAAGAACGGAAAGAGAGGAAAAGTAGAAATAAATGTTGAAAGGAAAAGTGGAATGACGACGGATGTTGAATAGTGTGTTGGAGGAAAGAGGTGATGGCAATGTGAATCAAACGTATCTTCTCTCTCTCTCTCTCTCTCTCTCTCTTTCTCTCTCTCACTCACACACACACACACACACACACACACACACACACACACATTCAATGCCTCATCTGACTCTCGGAGTGTCTTGGCCTTTTAGCTCTCCGCTCTGTCTCATTCTCTTTCTGTCTCGCACTTCACCTCTTCTTCTCTCCTTTTCTGTCTCTCAAGTGTTCTCTTTCATCTTCTCAGAGAACACACACACACACACACACACACACACACACACACAGTCCTCACTGGCTGAGGGCTCATTGACACCCCCACCCCCATCCCCCTGCTCTACTTGTCCGGCTTTCAATTCCCCTGAAGCTGA
This sequence comes from Pangasius krempfi, assembly GCA_037576825.1. Lineage (NCBI taxonomy): Eukaryota > Metazoa > Chordata > Actinopteri > Siluriformes > Pangasiidae > Pangasius > Pangasius krempfi. Next base: position 25,941,045 of record CM074977.1, read on the forward strand.
AAAAAAAAGAGCAGAAAGGAGGAATTCACGGCGGCGTATCGACGCGTGTGTGAAGGCTGCGAAGCGACTCGTTTGGCTGGCACCTGGCCAATAAATGCCGTTTCTCTGTGCTTTCCTCTATCTGTCTTCACTGCTGAGAGTGGTCTCGATGCTCTCGTCAGGTGTGAAGCGTGCACATGCAAAGAAACACAGATTGATCTGTGTGTGTGTGTGTGTGTGAGAGAGAGAGAGAGCGAGTGTGTGTGCCGTTTGGGAGAGCTATCCTGATCAGTATGAGCCAAGCTGGTGAAATTTGTCTTTCTGTGTGCTTTTGTGCTTGCTTATGTGTGCATGTCTCCGTGTGTGTGTGTGTGTGTGTGTGTGTGTGTGTGTGTGTGTGTGTGGCCATATTTTCACGCCTTTATGGGGACCAAATGTCCCCAGGATGGTAGGAACAGGTGATGGTTGTGGGGACATTTGGCTGGTTGCTATTAGGATAATTTTTTTAAATATGAAATTATTATAACAATTAATCAATTAATAAATAATTACACTGCAGCAAAAAGGTATATTATTATTATTATTATTAAACACATACTGATGTAAATATCCAACAAAGATAGCTTAATAAGTTTAAATAAGTGTGCGTGTGTGTGTGTGTGTGTGTGTGTGTGTGTGTGTGTGTGTGCTTTTTAGAAGTGTGTTATATCATGATCAAAAAAGCACAGCTTGTAGTTTTAAAGGTTTCTCTTTATTTGTATGTTAATAAGCCCAAGGCAGGTAGTTAAACTATGCTTGTGTGTGCGTGCGTGCGTGTGTGTGTGTGTGTGTGTGCGTGTGTGTGTGCATTTTGGGTCTGATTAGGTCCGGCCCCAGTCAATCCCTAAATAGAGCACTCAGTGTGATAGGCAATCACCTCTAATCAATACTAACGTTTTTACAGACTTCAGTAAGAGCTCAGTATTCAGAGAATCACTCTTTAATTCAGTCGGAGCGAATTCCCGAGCAAACAAAGTTGTGTGTAATGGACCACACAAACCTCTTACACCAAATCGGTGTGCTGTACCTTATTAAGATTAGAATTATGATTAACGTTAATTTCATTTCAATGATCAATGGATGAATTGGTCAGAAGGTGTTGATTATGTTTCTGTAAAAGAGGCTGGTGATGACGGAACGACGTTGCAGCAAACACGTGAGTGATTAACAGGAACCAACTTGTTTCGTGGACGTTCCATAACATTAGCAACAATAACGCAACTATAAATAGATAAAAAGTACCATGTGTCATCCTTTAATAAGTTTTCTTAAAAATGTTATCGATACAAATTGCTTCAGGGGTGTAACAGTTACTCCACTTTGCGTCAGGAAGCGTAACGCTGCATCACTGATTATTTTCATATAACAGCCCAGCTCATTGTGTTTTTCCTTCCCTACATATGTAGTACTGTGCAAAAGTCTTGGCACCCCCCCCCCCTTTTTTTTTTTTAATACAAACTCTGTTATAGATGTTTATTTTCCGACTTCTACATTATTGATTCAGTACAAAAACCTTTTAGATTCCAGACTTTAGTTTTCAGGCACAGAATGAAACGCTACAGAAAAATGTTTGTGTGTCAGTAAAGAAAGCAGCAGATTCCATAAGA
>CM074977.1:25942769-25954191 GCA_037576825.1 Pangasius krempfi
ATGCTCAGTAACACTTCCAGCTCATTTCCTTATCAAACTGCACACTGCACCTGAGACACTGTTTATTTATTTAAAGCTGTAGCCAAAAATCCTACCTTCCGCTCACTACGAAGCAGGCGACGAGGAAGACGAGCAGCACCACGCCTCCTGCTATCGACACCGCCAAGATGGTGGACTGGTTCGGATCTCCAATCGCCAGCATATCTAGGAGAAAGAGAGAGCAATTGCTGCAGTGTTCCTCACTGTACTACGAGAGACCGGATCTTTTACAGGTTTAGAAAATTAGAAAATGGCCGTGTTACCGCTCCAAGCTGCAGGCCTGGTTTTGGATATTTCTCCTCCACCGTATGGATTTTTTTTTTTTGGAGCCATTACTCAAAACGTATCCATCATTTATCAAGGCCGGGCTGCGCATGAGTAAGTGTCCCTCTCGGGGAAAATGAAATGAATATCCTTAGTGACATGAATTGATTTCAAATTACATTCGCTATCATTCAGCACTCAGAAAGCTCTGTGTGCTAGATATTAAACAACGCAGGACAAGGGGACTAGGCAGGAAAGTGTCATTTATTGGAATACCAAGACGTGTAGTTAATTGTCCATGTTGTTTGGTTCGTTTTTTTTATTTTTAATTATTTTACAGTTTGTCTGGTTAGCATTTGAATTAGCTCAGGTGAAGACTTAAACGGTCTTTTATTAAGACAAATCCTGGAATGAGATCTTACTTTTACTCTTCCACTGCATGAGTGCCAGAAAATATGAACAAAACCCACTCTATGCGTGTTATATCATCCTCCGAGACCAAAGAACAAAGGGATTTATGGCTTTTATTAATACATTGCAATGAGGCATGAGCTTAAGCACCTCATGTCTAATTAAAAGAGTAATTAACGTGATGGATGCACAGTATTAAAAAAGTGACCTTGGACCAAGTCCTGCTGGGGCGTAACAGGGCTTCAATTAGTCAAACACGCGCCGCAGGTGCTAGGTACAACGGCCTAAAGATTTGTCGATGTGCGTGTCGATTGTTGCAGGACAGGTTTGAGCACAACAGAGCTTTCCTTTTGTCTTTTAAGGCAATACAATGTGCTCGCGTTTCCCCTCTCTTGGGTAACGAAGCCAAAGACGTAAGTAAGTAAGTCACACTCCACTTCACGGTATTAAAACAAAAACAAAGTGCTAAATCTCAGAGCAGCTGCTCAATCACACACACACACACACACACACACACGAGAGGAGAAAGAGTTGAAAAACTAGATAACAGAATGATCAAATTATCAATTTTCTCCTCAGAAAATGCTAAGGTTGCTAAGAATTAATGAAAGCTAAGCAGGCTTGAGTTAGCATATTTCCAGCAAAACAATGCTACCTCTTCCTCACTAGCTTTTATTCATGGATTAGTGTTTAAAAAAAATAAATGGCTACCACTGATGTATCATAACCCCAAAGTATCACTGTTGCTTGTGGTAAATATGTTTGCAATCCACTGTTTCGCAAATTTCGGGCGAATCGTTAAAAATGCGAACGAAAATGCTAATCTTTTGTTTGCTAATCTATTATCATGGTGATTTGAGTTTTTTTAGAAGTTAAATTTTTCACCTCACATGATTGTTCTGCGATGTTTAACTGTTCTTTGAATATGTCGTGTCTTCGATATGCGCAAAAATTAAAAAAATAAATAAAATAAAAATACAATCTAATTAGAAAAATCGGATTATTTCCATCACATAATGGACCTTAATGGGAACTGGTTTAATGGTTTCCATCAAATTCATATTGCTTAAAATTATACACCACCAAAACCCAATAAGCTTTGCTTCATGTGTAGATGATTAGCATCAGAAAAAAAAAAGAAACGATGCTTTAGGAACGACGTGTTCCACCTTAAAAATTCATCACCATTAGAAATGTCCAGGAAAAGGATTTTCCAGTAAAAGTAAAAAAAAAAAAAAAGGACAGCGAAATAAAAGACAGAAAAAGGAGATAGAAGATGAAAGAACGAGGATGAAGAGAGAAGAAAGAGGGTGAAATTACCTTCCTGGCTCGTCTCCAGCTCGATCTCTCCGCTGTAGCTGCCGTAGCCTCCGTCAGTTCGAGCCCGAACCCTGAATACGTACGTGGTGCCGGGTTTCAAGCCTTCAACCGTCATCATGTTAGATTTTGTCTTCAGCACCGTGTAGTTCTGATCTCGCTGGTTCTGAAAGGTCCAAACATCACACCAGTCACCAGAAAAACTCTTATAACCAGGTAAATCCCCATCTTGCTATTAATTAGCATGATTAATCAGCAGGATCGAGTTTTATTTCTTATAAATATAGCCAAAACAGAATAAAATCTAGTGAGGTTTAACTCACAGGTTTAACTCACTTAGCATAGATTCATTTTTATAATGTTTACTGGCCAATCTGTCCTTTGGTCCATTAAATAACAGCAGCAGTTTAGGCTAAAAATGACGATGAACACATGCTAATCAGGATTAGCTAGCACAAACAAATTTTCATGTTTATCCGCCAAAGCACTTTTTCCTGAATATACTGTTGTAAAAGTTTAGTAGCATTTTATTCTAATGTAAACTAAAACTCAGAATGTTTACTAGCCAAGCTAAATGATTAACATTTGCTACATTTATTAACATTTTCCTTTTAAGAATGAACACATGCTAATGAGGATTAGTTAGCATAAACTAACTACGATTTCTTACCATACATTCTTTGGTGAATTTAGCATTAAAGATTAGCATTCAGGCTAAAGATTATACTGAATAAAGGCTAGAATGTTTACTACTTTTGGTAAATGTATAGCATTAGCATTTTAGGCTAACCATGACGATCATTAAACATTAAGATGAGCATAGTTAGCATAGACTAATTTTCATAATGTTTACTAGCCAAAGTATTTTTGCTAAATATTAGTAATATTAGCATTTTAGGCTAAAGTCTGATGATTACTGAAAAAAAAACCCTTTGTTGTAATGTTTACTGGCCAAGTTATTAATGTTTTATCTTTTTAACGCTAATGAGGATGTTTTGCTACCGAACATTTTTTGGTAAATTTAGTAACATTAGCATTTAGGCTAACAATGACAACAAATAAACTCTAATGAAGTTTAGTTTGTGTAAATTCATTTTCGGAACATTTACTGTCCAAACTACCTTTGGTAAATTTAAAAACTTTAGCATTTTAAGCTAACAATGACAATCAATAAATGCTAATCAGGATTGTTTACTGGCCAAACTAATGAATAAAGGCTAATTTTACTACATTTACCCAAAGCAGTTTGGTCCGTAAACATGAAAAACTAAGTTTTGTAAACTAATCCTAATTATAAGTTATTAATTGTTGGCCTACAATTAAAATTTTTGTAATGTTTAGCCTACTAGAGGAAATATTTTGGTAAATTTAGTAATATTACCGACAATTTTAGGCTAGCAACAGCAAATAACAGCAAATATACTCTAGGATGTTTACTGGCCTGTGGTAATTTTTAGCATTTTATGCTAACATAGCATAATAAACACTAGGGTTACTTAGTGTAAACTGATTTTCTTAATGTTTACTTGCCAAACTACTTTGCCTAAATATGGTAATATTAGCATTTTATGCTAACAATGACAATGAAAACTCTGAGGATTAGCTAGCATAAACTAATCTTCCTAATGTTTACTTGCCACACTACCTCTGCTAAAACTGAGCTTTTTAAGTAACTAAGACTAAAAGCTAGCATGGATTTTTATGAGTGTGTTCTCGTTTTGAAAAATATTAGCATTTTAAGAAAACACTGACTGGAGTGATCACATCAGCATCATTATGCTAACTATCCTATGCTAAACTAGCACTTTTGATTATTAGCAGCATTAGCATTTTGATAGTGGTTGGTAAAAAAAAATAAATAAAATACAGGATGTGGGAACTCTGAGGTGCTCTGTTAACACAAAATGGGTGAAAAAAAAAAAAAAAAAAGTCGATCTTGTGATGAATTTAATAAAGGAACAATCTCTGGATAATATTCCAGCGCTGAATTATTGAGTAGGTCGTGTTTAATAAATGGAAATAGCTGTAGCGGTGAAAAAAAAGGGAAGTGTGAAGAGTGTTAAGAAGCGAAGACTCCTGCTCCTGTAGGTTATTAATAATAATAATAATAATAATAATAAAATATTAGATCCGTTTCCTGTCACGAGTGTGTCAGATGTACATACTGAGTGGGTATAATGTCAACATCTGGCGCTCTAGATGATGTAGTGTGTGTGTGTGTGTGTGTGTGTGTGTGTGTGTGTGCTTAGCACTTTTGTTCCCAAGCTGTGTATGCAAATGTGCACTGAGAAATCAAAATGGCCGCCGCCGTCACTCAAGCTTCAGTCTAGCTGCTACATGCAGCCGATCCGATTTACTCCAACGGGGCATTCCGCCACCTAATGAACCCAGAATGATCAAGTGTGTGTGTGTGTGTGTGTGTGTGTGTGAGTGTGTGTGTGTGTGAGTGTGTGTGTCACACCATCTGCCACAGACTCCTCTGTGCCAGACACCCATCTGCATATTCAATATAAACTCATAACCCATAATCACGCTTAATCCGGCGTCTGGGCCCGTCCTGCTCCTCGACACACTCTCGCTCAAACCAGTCGTGAAGGATGTACAGTCGGGGTCGTACGTTTACATAAAAATAAATAAATAAATAAAAATAATAATAATAATAACACTAATACTACTACCACTACTACTAATAATAATAAGAAGAAGGATACTAGTACTAACCTGAATAAGAGAAAAGATAATAATAACTGAATTTACACACATGAACCAGTTCAGAAGTTTCCATACGCTCGATTATTAACACTGTGTGTTGTTACCTTGATGACTGTTTTTTACACCAAACCTACTGCTCAAAAGTTTACACCCCCCGGTTCTTACTATATCCTTAGTTATCCTGTTGCCTTCTTGAGCATCAGTGAACGTTAGCAGCTTTTGTAATAGTCGTGTTCGAGCCCCTCAGTGATAGAAGATGGATCTCAGAATCATAGAGCTGCTGTTGGAAAGGAGTCAGATATGCAGAAGATGCTGGAAGAGCAGAGAAGGTGCAGGACCTGGAGGACTTTTCTGAAGAACAGTGAGCAGTTTATCTGCTCAGGACAAACAAGAGACTCGTGAACAACTATCACAAAACGTAAGAACAGTCGCTGAGCATCAGGTAACACGCACTGTATCAAGAATCAATCTATCTGAACTGGTTCATTTGTGTAAATAATAATAATAATAATAATAATAATTATTATTATTATTATATACAGTTATTATTGTGTCTTGTGGACTACAGTATGTAAACATCTGCTATGTGAAATAGCTTATTCAGGGCAGAACTAAATAAAAAGAATAAAATGCATTTTTCATGATCTCACTTATTTATTAATAATGAACAATTATTAACATAAATAACATTAACATTTTATTTATTATTTATTTAACATTTTGCAGATTCTCAAGGCGTATGGAAGCTTATGACCCCAACTGTATGCTAACCGGACTAGCAACGATTAATCGTCTGCTTAACGTAGCGGGTTTTTTTATTGTTAAAGATGACGGTGTTAAATGCTCGATTCTGATTGGTCAGAAGGTGTTCATTCATCGTCTATAACAACAGTTACAGTTACAGTCACAGCTTATTTGTACAGTGGACGTTCCATGTACGTAAAAAAATACATTGCTGAGAGCTTTCTTTAAGGAAATGTTTATTATATAAATACATTTTTTGGAAGGAGTCTCCAGTGTCAGTGTTTTGCAACAGACAAAGGGAAGGCTGTTTTTTTTTTTTTTTTTGCTTTGCGTTTTCATTGCTGTTTTTGTTTGTTTGTTTGTTTGTTTTTTTTCTCTTATTAACTTAAAGAGTGAAAAAAGACTGGCCAAGGAACAATTATTTATAGCTGCTATAACGTGACAACAGGAGATAACTTGCCTCATAGACATTCCACTATATTAAATGTAACTATAAATGGATAAAAATGTGTTGTTCTTAAATAAAAAAAAAAATATATATATATATATCTGTTGGCAAATTGTTGTGATATAAAAGGAATAAAACACTTCAGGATTCTGTTTCACGTATATTTTCATATAACCTTTCCAAAAAAATGTATAGATTTATTTAAAAAAATAAAACAATAAATTAAAAAAAATAATAATAATAATAATAAAAGATTCAGATCTGAGTTCAACTAAATACAGACCACATTTTGGCATAAATCTTGACATTTTATGAGCAATGTTTTTTTTTAAAGAAAATTTTAAATAATGTGATTGTATGAACTTCTTCTTATTGTTATTTATTTAATTCGTTTTTTTTTCTTTTTAAAAAAATCAATATTCTTTAAATGGTTTTTAAAACGAACTTTGGATACAGCATGTTGCCTTAACAACAAAAAATGTATGATGTAAATTATTTACTGTCTTAATTTCTGTTATAATAATTTTTGCATTTAACAAAACACACATTCCTGTAAACAGATCAATCTTTTTTTACACCATCCCTCACTCAGGAACAGACCATTTTGACGATTAGTGAGGGGTGATGTAAAGTGCTTTCATAAATATTAAAATGATCGCTACTGCTTTTAATAATTGAGCGAATAAAAGCGCTTCTTGGCCCCAGACGTCTGGGAGGTGTTGCGCGCGTGCTGAGGGTTAAGCCGAGGTTCACTCTGATGTCCTGAGGCTCAGCGTCAGTGTCGGGGCTCGTTAAGGAGAGAAGGTCTTCACGCCACCCTTCAGCTCCACAACACCCTGCTGTCAATACACACTTACAGTGCGGGTCTAAAAGCACGCTTTGTGTGTGTGTGTGTGTGTGTGTGTGTGTGTGTGTGTGTGTGTGTGGAAAGAAGTGCTAGAGCACAGGGACGGGTAGGAAGGAGGAGTGGAAAGAAAAACCTCACCCAAGTGAAGATACTACAGAAGGAAAGTGAAAAGACGGGATGATAGAGGAAGAGAAAAGAGACAAGGAATGAAATGACAAACAAAATGAGAAGCAAAGAGGCAAGACGAGATGAGAAGAAGACCAGGCAAGAAGAGAAGCTTGATGGATGGATGGATGGATGGACGGATGGATGGATGGATGGACATATGGCAGTTGAATGGATGGATGGTCTAAAGGATGAATTGATGGATGAATGGTTGGATGACAAGAAAAGAATAGAAAGAAACAAGAAGCAAAGAGACAAAAAGATAGGAGACAATTTGAGAGAAGAGAAGAGAAGAGAAGAGAAGAGAAGAGAAGAGAAGAGAAGAGAAGAGAAGGTTTATATGAGAAATGGCAAGAAAAGAACAGATAAGAAACAAGAAGCAATAAGACAAGAGAAAACAGAGAAAGAAAGAAAAGAAAAGAAGGTTTATATGAGAAAATACAAGAAAAGGAAAAATATAAAGAGAAGAGAAGACAACAGATGAGAAAAGAGATGGCAGAAGATGAAAGAAGAGAAGATGACAGAAGATAAAAGGGGAGAAGAGAAGAGAAGAAAAGAGAGGAGATAACGAGAAAAGAGATGACAAGATAAAAGAGGAGAAGAGAAGATGACAGAAGACAACAGAACAGAAAAAATATGACAGAAGATGAGAGAAGATGAGAGAAGAGAAGAGAAGATGAGAGAAGAGAAGAGAAGAGAAGAGAAGAGAAGATGAGAGAAGAGAAGAGAAGAGAAGAGAAGAGAAGAGAAGAGAAGAGAAGAGAAGAGAAGAGAACATTACCTTCTCGTAATAGATGACTTCATATTCGACGATGACTCCGTTGGGTCTGTCTGGTCCCTGCCACGCCAGAGTGATGCTGTCTTTACTCTTCCTTTCTTTCAGAATAACACTCACTGAGCGAGAGAAAGAAAGAGAGAGAGAGAGAGAGAGAGAGAGAGAGAGAAATTGATTTTGTAATTGAAATTGATTGCCATCATTTCTTAATGAGAAATTACAGCAGGATAAACAGCACAGCATGAAGGTGTTGATGCTTTTTGAAACTCGAGCATATCTAGTAATATTTAAACAAGTGTGTGTGTGTGTGTGTGTGTGTGTGTGTGTGTGTGTGTGTGAGAGAGAGAGAGAGATTATTATGTAAAGGGCTAAATAACCATTGTTTTTTAAAATAAATTTCGATCACAGATCTCCTGCTATCATTCTCGTCACATGTATCCTTCAAAAGCTTTCTCTCTCTCAGACCCCAACACACACACACACACACACACACACACACACACACACACACACACACACACACACACACACACACACACACACAGCCGCAGGAAGGTGTTGCAGACGAGGCAACACTCCAGCATGTAATTACACTCCTACGTTGGCACCTGACTGTTCCAGTCCAATAACACCTCTCTCTCCATCTCTCTCTCTCTTTCTCCATCTCTTTCTCCGTCTCTCCATCTCTCGCCATCGCTTTCTCCATCTCTCTCTCTCTCTCTCCATCTCTTTTTCCAATCTCTCCCTCCATCTCCATCGCTCCCTCCATGTCTCTCTTTGTCCATCTCTCTAACTCTCGCTCCATCTCTCTATCTCTCTCTCCATCTCTCTCTCTCTCTCTCTCCCTCACAATCCTCAAAAATTCACGCCATGTAGTTAGATGCTTAACTTATACTCTCCTGTCTATCAGCGTAGACACGACCACGTTTCAAAAAGCATTCAGAACGACTCGGTGACTCGTTCTGCCCTCGGCTCGGGCTTATTTCCTCCTCTTCTGCAGAAACCTCATGCATATTTATGACCCCGCTGTCCGTCACACACGTTTATCTCTATCATCACCGCTACAAAAGAATGACGACCCAAATTATGATGGAAAGACTGGGCATTACTCCAAGCGTGAAGCGTCAGTCACCATCAGCAGCAGGAGGCAGCACACTGAGCTCACACTGAGCGTCCAGTTTCTAAGTTACCGCGCCAACGGATAACTCTGCGTTAACTCCTCGGAAGTGTCCCAATCCAAGTGCCTCTGTCAGCGAGACAGCTAGTGGACACGGACCTATTTTGACACCCATGTATCCATCAATTTCTATACAACGGCAATGTCCATTCATCCGTCTTTCAGTTTATCCATTCAGCTGCCACGTTTATCCATCCATCCATCATTTTTCAGTTCATCCAATCAGCTGCCAAATGTTTATCCATCCATGCTTGCGACCATCCATCCACCCATCCATCCATCCTTTGGCTTATCCATCTATCCATCCATCCATCTATCCATCCACCTTTCAGTTCATCTATATGCCATATGCCATATGTTTCTCCAGCCATCCATCCTTGCAACCATCCATCTATCCATCCATCCATCCATCCATCCATCCATCCAATCATTCATCCTTTAGATCAACCATCCATCAGACAATCAATTTATCCATCCATTAGACCATCCATCTATACATCCATTAGACCATCCATCCATCCATCATTTCCTCCATTCAGCTGCACTGTCCATTCATCCATCTTTCAGTTCATCAACTCAGCTGCCATATGACCATCCATCCTTTAGATTGTCCATCCATCATACCATCCATCCATTGTTCAGTTCATCTTTCAGTTTATCCATTTAGTTGCCATATGTCCATCCATCCATCCATCCATCTATCCTTTAGACCTTCTATCTATACGTATAGGATGTAGCAGAATCTACAAGTAGTTTTTCTTATTTCGAATCTAAATAACAGATAATAAATCTATGAATGTGATGAATAGGAAGGGCTGTTGATCTTTATGCTCTGAGGTCATGGTTAAGCCTCAGGCCTGCGGTTCGAGGCTTTAAACAGTCTCTAAATACAACAGTAAAGATAAGATACAATAAAAGCCCTTGAGCATGAGCGAGTGGAAAGTGAGAGGCGGATAAAGCCCAACACACACACATATACCTATCACACACCTCTCAGTGTTCTGCTGTTGAATATAAACTTAACCTTGGATGTTCGGAATGAACAATCACGATAGCGTCTGATCACAAATAAGAAAATAAATAAGAAGTAAATATGATTAAAGTATATTAAAGTGAAATGATGAAAAAATTGCATCAAATATTATATCACTGTGTACTGGTAGGTCCGATAGCTCAAAATGTATAGCTTTGGCTCAGTTTTTAAAATATTTATTCTTGGATAATAATTCTATTATTCTTAATTTGAAATACTGAAATAAATACTAAACCCAGGTTGTACCTGTCTGTCCGGTGGTGATATTAACGGTGAGCTGCTGTTTCGGACTCGGGCTCAGATCGGAGACGCCGTTGATCGCCTCGATACTAAACGTGTAGTCGGTGTTAGGAAGCAGGCCAGACACGAGCACTTTCGTTGCATCGAGGCCGAACTGCCGTGGCGTGAAGTGGACTCCGCCTCCACACGGGCCGCACTTCCTGCCGTCTGGCGCGCACTTCCTGCAGTGCACGTTGTAGGCAAGGTCACCGCGGCCGCCGCTGTCTCGCGGAGGACGCCACTCCAGTGCAACAGACGTGTCATTCAGTGTGGAGATGCCATTTTCTGGAGCTGATGGAGGCCCTTAGGAAAAGACAGAGTGTGTGTGAGTACTCCGGAGTGAATATATATATATATATATGATAAAAAGAGAGATAGACAGAGAGAGAGAGAGAGAGAGAGAGACACAGAGAGAAGAAATAAAATCAAAGATATCAGCACAGTGTGACCCATTGGCCTAAACAAAACAGCTCACCATTGTTCATGAAGACAGAGAGCTGTCCTTTCCACCATACAGATTAAAAGAAAAAACGGAGATGATGGAGGAGAAGAAGAGAGAACTGATGAAGGAGGAGAAGGAGGGAGGGCTTAACTGGCCATGGTGATGACATTTCATCAGATCCACAGGCTAAGATAAATGAACAGAGCTCCCTGAAGACCTACCAATCATGCACACCACTTACATCACCACACCCCTTACGGTGTGTGTGCATGTGTGTGTGTGTGTGTGTGTGTGTGTGTGTGTGTGTGTGTGTGTGTGTGTGTGCGCAGTTCTCTCCTTCTGATTCATTCACTCTTCTCTGATTCTTTACGTGATTCTCAAACGTATGTGTGCGTGTTGGATTCCCTCCTTCTGATTCATTCGCTCTCCTCTGGCTCTTCCTTTGATTCCCAAGTGTGTGTTTATGTGTGTGTGTGTGTGTGTGTGTGTGTGTGTGAGACCCTTTATCTGATTCTGAAATGTGTGTGTGTGTGTGTGTGTGTGTGTGTGTGTTTGATTCTCTCCTGGTTACTTCGCTCTTCTCTAACTCTTTATTTCATTCACAACTTTATGTTGTGTGTTTAATTCTCACCTACTGATTCATTTTCCTTCCAGTTTGACTCTTGCTTGCCTGTGTGTGTGTGTGTGTGTGTGTGTGTGTGTGTGTGTGTGTGTGTGTGTGTGAGAGTGTGTGAGTGTGTGTGAGAGTGTGTGAGTGTGTGTGTGTGTG
>CM074977.1:25963392-25975704 GCA_037576825.1 Pangasius krempfi
CTCTCTCTCTCTCTCTCTCTCTCTCTCTCTCTCTCTCTCTCTCTCTCTCTCTCTCTCTCTCTCACACACACACACACTCACACACACACACACACACAGAGAGGTAGGTAATCACCAGGGGCAGGTTGCTTTCTGCACTGTGTGTGATAAGCCCTGTGGAGCCTCTGCTGATATATATATATATATATATATATATATACACACACACACACACACACATCACACAACAAGGGCTGCTGCTGCTGCATCATATGAAACTACTGCTCCTGTCTCCATATAGACTCCAACTCTAACTCTAAGTCTCTAATACATTTCACACGATCACATGAAACTACATGGACTAAAACAGGAACTCCTTCGCCAGCCCCTCTTTGATTCTCTCTTGAAGGTAATAACACAGAAACGCGCAGCTTGTCGTGTCACTGAAGACTTTCCTGTGGTGGAAAACTCACTGACTGTTACAGAACGCCGACACTGGAGACTCCTTGCCTAAATGTCGAATAATCTCCTTACAGAAAACTTCACACAGATTATGTGTAGCTGTTACTATAGAAACGATAAGGTATTAGAGGAAGATCTAAAGCTTGCTACCGGAACTACTGTCAGAGCTGCTGTTATAGAAAAGTAACACCTTCTGACCAATCAGATTCAAGAATTCAACAGGCTTTTCCACTAGCGTACAAAAGAAATCGTAGAAATGGACGGAGACGGCAAACTTTTCAACGCAATGTTGACTTAAACGAATCTCCCTCTTTCGTAGCAGAGGGATGACTTAAAATGGATACGTCTTGGAAGCCTGAGATTCTAGTCTTTCTGTCCAGCTATCTCTCACTTTTTCTCTTTAACACACACACACACACACACACACACACACACACAAAACCTAAAACCGTATTCCACCGGAAAACATGTTAATTAATACTCTCACTAATGCATTTACTTATGCTTTTAGTAAAGGTCTGTGGGTCTCTGTGTCCATAAACTCTGTGTGCTTTCCTCTCCATTACAAAGCCCACAAGTGCTCAGGCATTTGCGGGAACGTTCTAGAAAAAGAGAAGCAAGATGCTGAAAGTCCCAGCGGCCGATTTGCAGCATCACCCCCAGATAACCTTTCCTCTGGTTACTGTGGCAAACGGCTGTGGTGTAGGAGCAATAACACACTTTGGGACATGCCAGTATTGGAAAATAATAACTAAAAATAATAAAATAATAACTTCTGGGTGCTTTCGCTTTGGGCCACATTACACTACCCTGTCATGTCTTATTCCATATTTAACATACTCTGTATTAATAGACTATTTTTGTCACAAGGCACAGCACACCAAGGCCCTGATTTATTAATATCCATGGTAAAAAAATGTAAGTAGTGGATGTGCTGCAGGTGACTGATAAAAATTTTTTTTTTTTGTGAATCAGCAGTGGGCAACCTAGGCAGTATAATATCATTCACGCTAACTAATGACATATAACATGAAGCAAATATAGCAACGAGTGAAGGGACTAGGCTCATTACTGAGGAGAGTGCAAATTTAATACATGCCCTTCGGACGTATTCATTTGCACATACCATGCGCTATTCCTGAAGCGATTTGCACTGCAGTAATATGTAAATTGCAGCGCGGGTGCTAAATCAATCGCGTTTGCATCGACGCCACTCTGTACTCGGGTAGAAAAGCGCCAAATTGAATATTTATTAAGCCAAATGTGAGAGAAAAAATCAAATGTATTATTTTATGAAGGATAATCCTTCGGTGACCTTGCGAGTTAATCAGCTTGCACATTTATTTGCATCTGGACCTAAAAGCCATGTTGCTATAAATTCAATTTATTTATTTTTTTATTCGTTTAGTCCTCACACACTCTTACTGCAAACAATGTTTCAGTGCCATCAGCCCCATATTAATGTGATAAACGAGATCATAGTACTTACTAAAGTAAGTAATCTTAGATTTAAAATGCCGGACCTGGCTGTTTATCAAATTCCACATCTGAATAAGAATAAGAATGCCAACTGGATGATGGAGGGATTCGATTCCAGCAGTTTTTGCGTCTTATATTTCAGGAGGTTGTTTGTCGGATTCCCTTAGTGCTGAGCAGTCTACCCGCTCCGTCCATTTACTCGCTATGATTTCATAAAGTTGTTCCCTGAACATATTACAGTTGGACATCGACCTAAGGAGCTGTCCTTAAAAGGCCCGGGGCAGCGACAGCAGCCGTTTGTCATGAGAGACGAGGCAGAGGGTCGCAAGACAGAGGGGCAGGAGCGCAAACAAGTTTTACTCCTAATGCTAATAAACGTCTCGCAAATGTTTTACGCCACACTGTAAAGCAAAAGGCCGGAATAGTGGCTCAATCGGAAATGTTACATCACCTACAGAGCAAGAAGCTGAGCGAAGGAGAATCTTCCACATGGTTAGCATACAGGTTCAACACAGAACTAGCATACTGCTTCAAAACAAACTTAGCTTACATACTCGAGAAGTAAGTATTGAATATATAATCGCACACACTCACTGTACACTCATGCAGTTACCTAATCAACCAATCATGCGGCAGCAGCACAATGCGAAAGGTTTGCAAACTGGACAGCTGAAGACTAGAAAAACTAGACCAGGTGATATTTCTTCCAGTCTTCAACTGCCGATGATAAGCCTCAGATTCCTGTTCTTGCCTGACAGAAGAGGAACCCACTGTGATCGTTTGCTGCTGTAGCTCATGCACCTCAAGGATTGATGTTTTGTGCATGCTGAGATGCTTTTCCGCTCACCTCGGCTGTAAAGAGTGATTATTTAAGTTACTATATCCTTCGTGGCAGCTCGAACCAATCTGGCTTTTTTCCTCTGACCTCTCTTATCAACAAGGCGTTTCCACCCACAGAACTATCGCTCACTCAGTGTTTTTTGTACTTCGCACCATTCTGCGTAAACTCTAGAGACTGTTGCGTGTGAAAATCCCAGGAGATCAGCAGTTTCTGAAATACTCAAAGCAACCATGCTGGTACCGACAACCATGAAAGTCACAGAGATCACACTTTTTCTTCATTCTGATGTTTGATGTGAACATTAACTGAAGCTCTTGATCTGCATCTGCGTTATTTTTCGCATTGTGCTGTTTCCACATTGGCTGATTTAAATAGCTGCAGGTGTACAAGTGGATGGTGAGTGTGTGTGTGTGTGTGTGTGTGTGTGTGTGTGTGTGTGTGTGTGTGTGTATATATATATATATATTCACTGTCCACTTTATACAGCAAACTATTGAGTTTTTTTCAAATGAATTTTAAGTCAGGTTGAGCATGAAGGCCCATGTTGTCCTGCTTTTCAATAAATAAGCAGTAACGTTAGCTTGGGAGCTCCATATTCGATTGATTTCCCCGGAGCCATGCTTTTCAGTGCTCATGGGTAAGAGCTGTGAGAATGCCTTCCAGGCACACTTTCTTTTAAAACCTTTCAAGTCCACTTCACTTCAGCTGTTTAGCCAGCCTGAGGTAACATGTTAAACCCCATAACGCCAGTGGGGTTATATTAATGAAGTGACTGTTTTCCGAAGGCGCTTCGTTCAAAGATGCACTTGAATTTGACCACGAAGAACATTTTCAGATGACTACTGCATCAACATTGCAAGAGGTAAAAAAAATATATATATATAGATATAAATGCTATGGCTAAACCATAAATATTGGCACCTGGGGGGGGAATCACCACAGGACTACCGCTGAGCAAGTATTAATTGGGAGGCGGACCATTCCCAGTGCAACAGTGACCCTGAACATGATAGTGGATGTTTCACAAGTATATCAGTTACTGCACACCTTCTGGAACCTTCTTAGAAAAGTACACAGGAACCAACAACAATCTCTCAGTTTAAACAGGTGGCTGAATAGAGACATTCGGAACCTTTTATCCAGCTCAGGGGTCTTTTTTGATGGCAACAGCCCAAATCAGGGGCTAAATCTTCATAAGCACTGGAGCACAGCGAATCTCCTCAGTCAAGAAAGAGCGAGGGATGGATAAGGACAGGGTGAGAGAGAGAGAGAGAGAGAGAGAGAGAGAGAGAGGCGCTCTCGATATATCAGCTGTAAAGAGGACATGGCTCATAGAATCTCAGATGAAAGGACCATGCCCTAACACACACACACACACACACACACACACACACACACACACACACACACACTGGGTTCTCAGGACTGGATGGCGAACCAAAAAAAGATGATTAGAGCAACTGTGTGAACAACCAAACGCGTGGTTGTACTGATGTGTGAATTAGATATAGCGTTATAAGTGCTGCTCAAGTGTTTATGGGATAAACAGAAAGAAAGACTCGCACATCGGTAGCAAAAACACTACAAAAAAAAAAAAAACAACAACCTGAAACGTGCTGACTATCCTGCCATCATCTTTCATCCTGTCTGTCTCATTTTCTCTATCGCTCCCTAACCATTCCCTTACTATTTCATCCCTAGTGGCAGTGGGATCAGCCGGTCCACTGCGAGCCATCGATTTCCTGTTGTGTGTGCGCAAGGTGGGTGGGTTTTCTGAACTCATCCTCCATTTCGTTCTCTTTCTCTCCGTGTCTCTATTTCTTATAGAAAATAAACATGATTTGCCTGTTGTTGTTGTTTGTTTTGTTTTTTGTTTTTTTGCTCTCTAATAGCCTCAGGCAGGCTGCAGTCACGACAGAATTACTTCAACAAAATGCACTTTAAAAAAAAAAAAATCTGTAATAAAAATAAAGAAAGTAATACATGGCCATCGAATAATCATCTCTTGCTGGTAAAGAAAAACAAGATCATGAAAGAGCGCAAGTTACACACTCACTAGTTCTTATATAAGAATATAAACACTTACTAGCCACTTTAATAGGAACGCTGGATCATTTCTAGTGCAGTGCATATAATCATTCAGATACAGGCCGGTTAAAGCTCATATTAAACATCAGAATGGGGAAACGATCTGATTTCAGTGACTTTAACCATGGCATGGTTATTGATCCCAGACGGGTTGGTTTGAGTGTTTCAGAAACTGTTAAACTGGAATTTTCTGGCGTGTTCTGCAGGTGGAAATGCCACGTTGATGAGAGAGGTCAGACGAGAATGGCCGGAGAGGAGGGACCCAAATAACAAATTACCACTCTTTACATCCGTGCTGAGCAGAAAAGCATCTCAGAATGCACAACAAATCTTGAGGCGGAGGAGCTACAACACCAGAGGAGCACATCAGGTATCTGAGGCTCCAGTGGGCACAGGCTCACCGAACCTGGACAGCTGAAGATGGGAAACAGACTAGGCAACGTTTTACATGAACATTAAATGATTTTAATGCGCTGCTACCACACGATAGGCTGATTATTAAAGTGACCTGTGAGTGTATGTACAGAGTAGGAATTTAGACGACAAATACTCGAGTACAATTATTACACTATTAAGTAGAATAATGCTACCATCACAAGATATATCAGAGTACGTTGTGAAGATAACAGACACGCCAGACTTCAGTGAATTCAGTAAAAAAACATTGGACAATTAGTTACTTAAAGCTAGCTAGCTACTGAAAACATAAGATGGCACAACCAGGGGCTATCGAAATAAAATATTAGCTAAACATAAATAGCTAGCTAGCTAATAACACCATAAAATAAAGGCTTACATATAGCCATTGGCTACCAACTGAAAGAGTATCTTAGCGAGACATAAACAGCTAGCTAACAAATTTGCTACAAAATAAAGTCTTAGTGGAAAAAGCATTAAAACTAAGGACTGTCACTCCAGTGCCTTAGTTAAAAATAAGTAGCTAGGCAGCTAATAACACCATAAAATAAATTATCTTTTTAAATGTACGCTGAGGGTTTTTGATATGAGATGCAGATCATGACAACAATCACGCAGACGGCAGAAAGTTCACGTTACTGCGCATGAAATCGCTAAACATTAGAGTACAGTTCATATTGTAGTATATATTGTATATACTATATACAATTTATAGTACATAAGATACACAAGCGAAAATTTGGACGAGGCCGCTCATGTAGCAGTGCGGTGAAAATGAAGTATATTTGCACAAGCTGTCAATACAGTATCTTCGTTAAATATAAAAAGCTAGCTAGCTAAACGCACCACAGAGTATAGCCTTACATATAGCTAACTAGCATTAAACAAAAGGGCTGTTACTGGAGTTGCTAAATAATAACAGCTAGCTCTCACAGTATTTGAATACTGAATATAGAAATTAAAAAAGTAATGTACTATAATAATATTCCTGGCAGGCTAGCTAAACACTGTAGCGTGCTTACAGTCCTCGATTGTCGTTAGGGCTTTTTTCGTCCTCTCTAATAGCCTCAGGCAGGCTGCAGTCACGACGGAATTACACTGGCTTCATCCTCTGTTTTTTTTTTTATTTATAATCAAATAAATAACGAAATGAGCGGTCATCGAATAATCATCTCTTGCCGGTAAAGAAAAAAAGAACAAGAGAGGAGAAAAACGAGCCGTCGCCGGAGAAGCAAAGTGCGATGATTGCAGGAAATCAATAGCTGGATAGAATAATGATGGTGTTTTTAGGGTGAAAGCAATGTAAATGGGTAGAGGGTCATTATCTCTTTCTTTCTCTCCCTCCCTCGTGCTCTTTCTGTCTTTCATCTGCGAAATGAGGAAAGGTTGTTTTTTTTTTTTTAGCCCTTGTGTCTGCTCGCCTAAATGACTCTGACGCCTGGACGTCGTGATTATGTCCCTAATCTAGTTGTAATTGTCTGATATGAGGCCTGCACGTCGTAGCCTCAGCAGCATCAGCACCTCTGACCCGAGAGGTCATGCTTTCTCTGGCGCCGTGGCTGTCTAACTAAATTAACATGGCTCTGTAAGAAAACTGGCCCCGCAAGCCAAATTAAACCAATTTCCAAGTCGGCAAGCAAAAAAATGTGAACTGCTGCCAGTGGTGAGTGGTGAACCAGGATAAATGAGACGATGTCGGCCAGTAGAGATTTTCAAATACCATTTCTATCACAACTGAGCAAATCTACAACGACAGCTGATGGGTTTTTTTTTTCCTTTGGCTTGGTTTATTTCAGTTTACATGACTGCTCGAATAAAATACTCAACATTTTTGTGTGTAATGTATGAATTTTTTTTTTTTTTTAAAGACTCCAGTAACTTGTTTAAGACTTCTAATAAGAGTGAAAAAACGTGTGGGTTTTTTTTTTTTGGCATATTTTATTCTATAGTATATTTATCCCTAATTCTATCCGTCTACTTCCTTCATCTTCTTTTTTTTTTATCTGTGTGCATTCTTTTGCATGACTTTTATCATTTACGGAGAGCCGCCTATCCTGCTGTTCCCAAGCCAGTCTGTGATGCTTCCCGTCAGGATGGGGCTTCTTCACCAGGGTGCTGATGTAGCAGGACCATCACAGGACAGGATGTGATAGTAAGGTAAGGAAACTGTCTACTCTCTCCATTGGGGTCCTACTGAAGTGACGTGACCAAGTATGGTGACCCATACTCGGAATTTAACCCATCCAAGTGCACACACAAACAGTAGTGAACACACACCCGGAGCAGTGGGCAGCCTTTTTTTTTAGCTGCGGCGCCCGGGTTGGGGGTTCAGTGCCTTGCTCAAGGGGCTGGTCATTCACTCCTAGACCTGAGACTCGAACCCATGACCTTCAGGTTCACCTTCGGGTTACAACTCCAACTCTCTAACCATAAGGCCACGACTGCCCCATTAGGCCACGACTGCCCCTATTATCTATTGATCATATGGCTGTGGTAGCTTCTCTCCTGCTTCATGCTGAAGTCCACGCTCAACTCCTTTGTCCTGCTGACGTTCAGGAGGAAGCTGTTCTACTGGCACCAGTTCTCCAGTCTTTCAATCTCCTCCAGGTAGGCCTCCTCGTCATTATCAGAGATCAGGCCCACTATAACAGTGCCGTCAGCAAACTTGACAATGGTGGTAGAGTTGTAGAGTTGTAGAGTCTTCCACTTTCACACCGTTTTATAATTATTATCGAGACGGAGAGATGAAAGAGACAAATCTCAGAGGTTGGGGTTTGATCACTATTCACAATGCTCCTTCGTGCCTGTGCGGAATTAAATAAATATTAGCGCAGGGGTAAAGGAGAAGGTCAGGGTCAAAATCTGACAGACAGGCACAGCAGGGGAGGCTCGGAAGACAAAGACACACGCGCACACACACACACACACACACACACACACACAGAGCGAAGCAGCACCTGGAGTGAATGCTAAGAAGTAGCTTTTCCACTCATACACACTCATATACACACACACACACATACACACACCACTTTCTATTTCAATTACCCAGAGAAGAGACGAGAGAGGAATAGGATCCAGTCGCTGGATGGTTGTATGGAGCGAGGAATAAATGATAAAGAAAGTGAGACAGAGAGAGAGAGAGAGAAACATTGAGAATGATGGAACAAAGTTAAACTTTAATGCTCTTACTTTTTATTATTTTAGACGCAATAAAAAAAAAGAGCTATATATTGAACTGAATTCAGATCTGACAGATGGAGGGGTCTTCTGTGTTTTCATTGTTCTTTTTTTTTTTTTTCCTAAGTTCACTTTTTTTTTCTGTTCTTCATGATTCCAGATCATGAAACAGTGACGGACGCTGAGCACTCAGTAGTGCCACTGTTTTATACTTTTACTACAAGAACTCGAGGCTCTCTCTCTCTCTCTCTCTCTCTCTCACACACACACACACTAACCGCAAATCCTGAAGACTGTCCCATGTTGGAAAGCTTAAAGGTACAGTGAAGCACCGACACTGGAGACTCCTTCCGAAAACGTTAAATAAACATCTCCTCACAGAAAACTAACGTTTTAACGTTAAGTTTAATACAACTTCCTGTGTAAGTTGTTATTGTGGAACCAATAATTTAGTATAAGGAGCGCATTAATATAAACATTGCTTCTATTATAGAAAATGAATCCTCCTAACCGATCAGGTTCGAGAATTCAACGGCGCTGTGATATTTGTATGGATGTAGCCAAAAGCAACAAGCATGGCTCATGGCTTAAACGTGGCTAGCTAGATGTGACAGCTAAATTTAGCGAGATCATGCGAGTCTTGATTAACTCCTTCCAGAGACAGACAGCTAGACCTCAAAGCTAGACAGCTTCCTAGAAAAAAGCTGGACGGAGATACAGACGGAGGGAAGGAGGGAGAGACCGAGGGAAGGAAGTTCAGAAAACTTTAGATCAAGGAAAACGTAGGAGAAAGTCTTGATTCTGTTGAGAATATGAGACGGAGGAAGGGAGGAGAGAGAAGGATGAGTGAGCGGGATGGAGAAGGGAGGATGTACGCGTGTGGCGTCACGTGAGAGGCTGATGAATATTTAACACTGCAGACTGAGACTCACGTTTCTCTAGCAGGTGATGCAGTCTTTCGACCGCTGCCTGGGGATAGATGCCACACACACACACACACACACACACACACACACACACACACACACAGCGCTCTTCTACTGCTTTACATCATTTACAGACTTTCATTTATGTGAAACCGCGCCCTTAACCCCCTCCACATTTTCCAGTTTCAACATTTCAGACTGCGAATAAAAACAAAATAGGCGTTTTTTTCCCAGATCCATATCTGAAGCAGACATTTAAAGGTGTAAAATCTTCTTATTCTGATGCAATTAAAAAGACAAAGAGGGTTTTTTTTTGCCCTCTAGCAGGCGCTCAGAATTTTATTAGGTGAACCCCTGGTGGTATGTGATATAAATCAGGCAGCCGCTCTTCCAGCGTTTCATTTTTGCCTGAACATTGGAATGAACAAAACATGTGACTTTTGGCGCAACACTTTAGAGGATTTGGACTAAAGAGGATTTAGAGATGATGGCCTAGCAATAAAAAGAAGTATTACGTTATTTTCTGGGATGGAAAATCCAATCCTCGTCTCACTGCTAGCTCTCTCTCATTCAGATTTTCCACGTTCCCGCTTTGACATTCTCAGTAAACCTTGCTGAAGGAGGTATCTTCTCACGCCATGGATGAGAATTCGTTTGGAATCTGGTCCAGGTCAAAATCCCAATTCAGATGGAACACACATAATTAGTTAATATTAAATGTTGTTCATGTTTAAAATAGTAAAACAAAGTGTTACAAATATATAAAATAAAGCAAATAGTGTGTAAACAAGACATTTAGTAAGTATTTCAATATCAGGATTTGTCTCTGCTAAATTATGGCCTCTTGGAAAAAGTATTAGTATTATATTGTATTATTGTATTATAATTATTATCTACATAATCTATGGCTAATAATAATAATAATAATAATAATGTATAACAAGTAATAACGAGTAGAACCTGACGCCAGTGGTGTTGACAGAGATGCCTCCACCACCAAGAAGTCTAGTCCTTCTTGTTACTCCTGTAATTTGTATGCCAAAAATACCCTTAAAATATACTTAGCAGGAAGGAAGCTATTGAAGAAAGAGTCTTTTAGACATTTGACCTTGCTGTGACCTTGACCCTGTCTGGATCAATTCCAAAATCTAATCAGCTCATCCGCTGGTTACAATGATAAACCCCTACAAACGTTCAATCACTCGTTCTTGAGACATCACGCTAACGAGAATCTCGGAGAGATGGACGGATGGACGGACTATAATTGTCGATATGGTGACGCTTTCTGTTTAGTATTTTTGGAAGTAGTCTCCAGCAACGCTCAGGAAGCTGTCAGGAAGGCTACTGTAACTCAAACAGGCACTCTATACAACCGTGGTGAGCAGAAAAGCATCTCGGAACACATAACATGTCAAACCTTTTGGTGGACGGCCTACAACAGCGGGAGACTACATCGGGTTCCACTCTTGTCAGCCAAGAAAGGGAATCTGAGGCTACACCCAAACTGGACAGCTGAAGATCAGAAAAAGACGGTTTTTTTTAATTTTTTTTATTCCTTTTCTTGACTGACAGCAGGGGAAGCCGATGTGGTCTCCTGCTTGATGTTCGGCTGATTGAATAACAGCATAAATAAGCAGGCGTACAGGTGGGTGTTCCTAATAAAGTGCCCAGTGACTGTTCTCCCCCCCCCTCTCTCCTCTCTCTCTCTCTCTCTATATATATATATATATATATATATATAGCATATATGATAGCTGCTATATCTTATCATTGCACTACTGTATTTAGGTCAAGCTTAAATATATCTTGCCATTAAAGTAGACACGCATTTATTCCAGTTCTTCATCCAAAGAGCAAAACTAGCTTCATTTTAATACGCTGACGGACTGTTAAGAGTCACTTTTAAGCCCGGAGCGCATTAATCACGATCAGCATTCGAAGCCTGGGCTTTCTCCTCCTAAAGACTATTATTATGAGGCGGTGTCACACACGCTGGTTTGAAAGCAGGTCATTCAGGGATTCACAGCTGCTAAAACATTAACGGCTTTGCACTAACACACTGTGTGCTCGCTTAACTCCGTCTAATTGGCTTACCATAATATAGTTTGTAGCAGCACAGCCTTCAAAGGCCGAGTCAGCGGCTTTGCTTCGGTCTTAATTAAGGCCGGCCGGAGGGATTGAATGGAGCAGAGAGCTCGTGTGTTACTGCAATTCTTCCGATTTTATGGATAAATAGGAGTCCTGAGGTGTTGTGGGATGCGTGAGTCTGCAGGGGCATTAATGGGTATTGTTGTGGGGGAGCGTTTGAGCTAAGACTGGAATGGTCCATAGTACAGAGAGAACCGGCTGGCGTTAGCGCTCACAGTTACTAGCACGTGGCATTTGAGAGGTGGCGAGGTAATCAGCGCTAATCGTGACTGAGCAAGATGTATTCGGCTTCGAACATACAGGGAGCAGGTTATCCAACGTGACACGCTAGCTTCGTTAATGCCATCCGCTGATTACAATGAATGAGCTGTTCAAACATAGCAAAACTTTTCTATAGCGTGACATATGAGGAAAAAGAATCAATTATTAATCCTTTTAAAAAAAGATCAAACCGAGCTAATATTCCAACACAGCTAACACACTGGATTTAAGTTACACCACATTATCATGATATTTAATTTTTTTTCCCTGGTGTCGTATGCTCCTGCAGCCAGAGCTATGAATTATTCAGAACGAAAAAAATAAGATGGACCAGCACCATGAGTCACTCAGACTCCCATTCTTTCCCTGTCACTTTTCTTCCTTCCTCTTGCTATCCTGTATCTTCGTCTGCCTCGCCCGTTCTTCTCGTCCATCAACTTCCCCCTGTTCTCTTCTGCCATATATATATATATATATATATATATATATATATATATATATATATATATATATATATATATATATATATAT
>CM074977.1:25975804-26000804 GCA_037576825.1 Pangasius krempfi
ATAACAACGACCCCCTGTTATCTTCTGAGATATATATATATATATATATATATATATATATATATATATATATATATATAGACACACGCTAAAGGTCTCGCTGTAATTAGCGCAGAAACACCTAGCTCATCGCTGACAATAATGACGCTAGCGTGTGACACTGAATAACTTCGCAACCCTCGAGCTCGAAATGGTGAACACGCCTCACTCGCTCACGATTAGCGGTGATTAGCTTGCTGCCTCTCAAATGCCACGTGCTAATAACAGCAAGCGCTAGCTCCTGCAGGCTGAGACATGCATCGATCTAAAACACAGCAATGTCTGAGGAGGGATTAAAACCACCTGGTGGCATTATCAAAAGTAAGCTTCTGCTAATGAAGCAAAGGCCACGAAGACAAGTAGTTCAACGGAGTGTTCCAGAAAGTTTTGTGGATTGACACAAAACTTTCGAGCCATGAAAAAACACAGAGGCTGGCGAGGTAGTGATAAGTGTTTATATCTAATGTAAGTGATGACAGGAAGTAACTTGTCTTGTGGACATTTGACAACAAAGTAAGATCTCACGCTGCTAATCTCTCACTTAGCTAGCAACGTTGAGAGGAATGTAGGCGCTAGACGGGGTTTTGCTAGCACACATTTTGTATACATGATCTACGCAAATGTTTCTACACTGCCCTTCATTCTTCTGTGTGAAGTATTCCTCTAAACATGAATAAACAAAATGGAGGATATACATTTGACTAGCACAGTGCTAGCTCCTTTTTGAGTTCTGAAGTGAATTGATTGCTGAGGTGGTCAAAAAAAAAAAGAAAAATTAGAGCTGGTCAGAGACGTAACGTTTTGCTCTCGGACGCTTACACTCTGGTAAGATTACCTTTTAAACCACGCTAATAAGGCGTCAATCTTTGGCTGAAACTAGCTTCACGTCTTCGACAACATACCGAGTCAGGAGTTTAGACACATCGGAGCCTCGGGTAAGGAAAACTTCGCATTATTGATAGTAGATGCACCTTTTTTTTTTTTTAGCTTTTATTGTTCCTGCACAGAGGCCAACAGGGACATGGGACACATCTGGAAAGATGTCTCGGTGGGATCGGTGGCTGCTTTTCTTATACAGCATCTCCTTAAGCTGAAAGATAGGACAGTTGCTTGATTGCCTGCTTCGTTTAGTGATGTATCACGTTTAGGGCTGCAGCTGCTTAATGATTTGCATCACACCGGCCCGCCGTTGATTATTTTCACATAACCGCACTCGCATTGTGTTTTATTCCTAACGCAAAGAAGTTCAGATTCATACACAACCTAAGCTCCAGTATGATACGAGCTTATTAAAAAAATCAAAGCCGAAATCATGACCACGTCTCTAGTTTCTTTATGCTTAAGGTTTATTTCTTCAAGGCTAATTCTCTGAATTAAACTGGGAGCATATGCTAGCTATAACTGGCAATGTGGCACAGATGTCAGCAGCTGGATTTAAGAGTGATACTATCGCTCAATAAGCAAACTAGCAATGATGAGGTCAAGATTTTACTGGTGCTAATCACTAGCTGCCAATGACAAGCTAGCATATAAATATAAAAAAAAACAACTTTGCTCTCTTCCTATCTTCCGTTTTTTTTCTCTCTCATTGTGCAATCTGTATAATTTCCACATCACCAACTACAGCCTTTTACACTCTCTGTTTTCATCTCCTACTCTCCTGTCCCTTCCTCTTCGCTCCGGCGACTGTGCAATAAATAACGTCGTTATTTAACTCTGAAAAACACAAAAAAAAGGCCACGTTCGGATGCATCCAATTAAAATAAAATATGTACTAAACCTTTTACTCTCCCACTTCTCTTAGTCCGCGGGGAACGCAAGACCTATATTTGGCCGTGAGGTGTTTCAGAAGAACATCCATTTACCAGGAGGCTTGTTCCTTGGCCTTGTTTTCATTTTTTTCCCCCCTTCTTTCCCTCGTGGTTTAGAAATAGTCTGCGTAAAAATGAATCCATTTTGCATCCGAGAGGGAGAAAAAGGAACGGGAAAAGGTGAAAGACAAGGGAGGAACGTCATGCTGGATGAAAATGAGTAACAGCTGGGCGGATGGAGCGAGCAGTATGAGCGATAGATTGATATTCAGTAAGCGTGTTCACCTTTTTTTTTTTTTTTTTAACCATCGAGACCCCCCACGGAAACATCTGGCTCTCGGCCCACAACACCCTGCTGCTTTGACGGAGCTGAAAAAGCCACCCTGCAGTCTTCGGAAAGAGAGAGACGCAGGGAAAGAGTGTAGCGCTGGAATAATGCACTAACTCGAGGAGCGTCTGACCTTCAAAAATCCTCCATTTAAAAAAAAAAATAAAAAATTATAAACTGATGACTGCTTGGCTGTTTCTTATGTCCGTCTCACACACACACACACACACACACACACACACACACACACACACACACACACACACACACTTCCTACCTTCCACTTGAAGTATGATTTGCCAGATTTGGAAGCAGACACGATTTCCCAAAAGGAAGTTAAAAGAGCTTTGTAAATGAGGAAAATATCTTTTACAGGTTTGACAATTAACCTCCGCTCACATCTGTTTTAACTTCCGATACGTTCATATATCACAATATTACAAAGCAGCTCTTTTAAAGAAAGATCCCTAGAGATAGAACATTGGACAGAATGAGAAATATTCAGTTTCATTCTGAAAGCATTGCCTTTTTTTTTTTTTAGATGGTAATTTTTCAAATCCAAGACTTAATATGACTGTGATTGAAGAAAATGAATATAAAACGCTTCATTTTAGACACGTTGCCTGACTTTCGGGACAAACCCATTTGGTCATAACTGACACATTTTTTTGAATTTACAAAGTTAGGGTTTTTTTCCTCTGACTCTCGATCCTTATAAGCTTAGAAACCATAACCTTCAATTACTACAACTCTACTGAAGTTGAGGTGAGTATGTCTAACCAGCAAGAAAAATAATAAAAACTGTCACTATTATTCACAAAGTACACAGAACTTGGAAGTTGAACTGGAGAAGTTCAAGATACAGAGTGGCACCCACTTAAGTATGAATGCCAGGAGAGTACAGAGCCATTACACTCCTATTCAGTATAATACACACACACACACACACACCACACACACACACACCACACACACACATTCAGACAGCTGTCAGCTCCAGCAGCTAATAGGTTCGCTGTTGAACTGATTCGCTCAAGCTCTAATCTGATAAGTGGCCTTCAGTGTGGGTCATGTTTAGCTCCTTTTCAATACAGCGCACACACACACACACACACACACACACACACACACACACACACACACACACAACCACACAGAATCGCAGCAGCCTTCTGAAGGATAATAGTGGAGAAATGTTCCTCTAAGTCAATAACAATGCAAGATGTAAGGAGTAAAACACAATGGGGTCACTTATAATTACACTGTTTGCATGTCAGAGCATTCAAAACTACCAAGTAAGTAAAAAGTCCAAGTTCAAATCCAAATCCCGAGTCATGAAAGAGTTGTAAGTTAAGCCAGACTTAACTTCCAGATCTTGAGTACTATGGCACTGACGGGAGCAAACACTAACATTGGTCAGAATTATATCTGTTCCTTCTATAAACAAAGGAATAATTCTGATAATTTCGAGTTGTTCTTGTTCTGTTTGTTCATCTTTCCTCCTATAATGAACTATCTCCTGCTTTCTGTTACGTTTCTGTATTAAATATGGAGAGACAAAAGGAAGGTGGAAGACGGTGAGATGATGAGAGACAGTTGGGTCAAAGTGAGAGAAGGAAACAGAAGGAGACACAGAGTGAGTGGGTGAGCAAAGTCAAGGTGTGTGTGTGTGTGTGAGAGAGAGAGAGAGAGAGAGAGAGAGAGAAAGATGGCAGGTGTCTGGGCTTACCAGGTCTCAGTGTATCCATGTTGGGACCATAATTGGTCGTGGCAGACTCAGACAGCTTGAACGGCCTGTTTCAGCCCACCCCCAAGAAAGGAAAAAGAGAGGCAGACAAACTGAGACGCAGAATAAGTGTCTGCGAGAGAGAAACTGACACCTGAGACAGTGAAGAGTCCACACAGAAGAAAACACGAAGAGACAGAGAGATCTCCAGAAGATAAGTGTTATGACAGCAGAACTCACTTTAATGGTTACATAATCCCCCTATGCTGCAAAATCAGGGCCACGGCAGTGAATTATTATGCCGTGCTTTTCGTACTCTCAGTGAAGCAGAATGGGAGATGTTACACCTGCATTTTGTTGTGTAATTTGCTGTTTTATTCTGGCAATAGAGTTGATTCGAGAGGCTGCAAATGATAATTACTCACTTCCCCACAACACATGAGCTGATTATGGTCGACATTTATAATCATTCTAAACGCCAAAACAGGCAATGCTGAAAACACTGCGAAAAATCTTTTCAATCTTTCCAAATGATACCTAAATGAAATGTAAAGATCCAAATGGTATACGACCAAATACCACCTAATTAGCATTGAGAACAGGGTTTCCACTAGATAAGGTTCTCCATATCTAGTGGTAGCCTTTAGCTGAGTCTTCCTCATTCCATGACAGCTACCACTGGAAGACAGGTATACTTGTCTTTAGATAGTTTAGGTTTATTAAGTCATTTTCACATTTAAATATTTACAAACGTACAAAGGCCATTTGCTCCAAGATTTCGGTACATTTGTTAAACTGTGAAAATTGTTTTTGAGCCCAAAAGCAATCCAGAGAACCGATTCCTGGTCTTCTTAAATATGGTGGTCTGGGGTCTTCTGTGGTGTTCGGTGCTTCCACCGAACTGTAGTGTGGTCTGCATCAGGCGTGGAAGCTATCCACCATTGGCACGTCATGCCAAGTAACTATATGGCTAAAAATCTTCTTACATGAGAATGGCATGGCCCCTGGTTTGCAGGTATTCCTGTATAGTGACATGCCATGCATCCAAAAAGTGCTATTCTTCACCGCTTGAGATTTGGCGCCAAAGGAAAACAATAAAAGTGAACAGAACCTAGTGCCAACCATTTTACAAACCTGTGTGGACAAAAGTGACATATGGAAATGCTCAATTGATCCATGGTTCATAAAGAATTCTTCTATGTGAAAGTAAATTCATGACTGAGTCCCTCCCCAAAATGAGCCCATAATTGGTCCTGAGTACAAACTCAAGTATTTGGACCAAGTGTGAAAATGCCCTTATTTTCCTAAAGGGGTTCTACTTGGAACTATCTCTGCCAGAGAAAGCCTATACCGTGAAGCTCTAAATAGACCTAGATCCCTTTCAGACAAACTGAACAGTCCTTTAAAGTTCTAGATCTAGATCTCATGATTGACTAGTACCATTCTAATTGTTAAGAAATGAGAACTCTATTGTTCCCACATAAGAGGAGAGTTAATTCTGGGGTAGTTCAGGACAACCGACTTCTCTCATTTTCTCTTGTCCTCTTATGATTTGACTTTCACTGTGTTCCACCAGAGCCCTGCAATTGACCCAAAATGCACAATTTGTTTTGAATCTCCAAAGTTCTCGCACATCGTATGTCTGTATTCACTACACTAGCCTCCTGTACTCTGCCAACATCAGATTTAAAACACTGGACTGAACAATGGATCTGCACCTTATCAAACCATTCTCTGCACTATGTTCCCTTCGCCCCTCCAGCACAACTTCCTTGATCCCAAGGAAAAGACCTGCATTGAGACTCTTCTTGGTACTAGCACTCATAACTGTCCAAACAGCTGAGTCTCTCACTCTCACTCGCCACCCTGGTCCGGGATCAATTCCCAGTCAGGGAACCTACCCCAGCCACTGAAGGGTTGCACGAGCCAGTGAACTCTCACTGCCGGTCCCAAGCCTGGAAATTGGGGAGGGTCGCGTCAGGAAGGGCGTCCAGCATAAAACCTTGTGCCCGAATCAAAATATTTGGACGGGTGATGCCCTGAATAGGAGCAGGCAAAAGAGGAAAAAAAGTATTCTTAGACACTGACCTATTTGTATTAGCATGAGGATGTGTTTTTGGTAGAGGCTACAACGCACTTCTGGATAAGGGTGTCTGCCAAATGCTGTAAATGTAATTACGCTCTCTTGGAATCCCACTACAGGTGGCTGTGGCATCATTGTTCTCTCAGTTATAGGTCAAACAGATTGCTCTTTATAATGCAGTGCAATTTACAGCCCAAAATGAAGCCTCCACCATCCCACCATCTATTCTCAATGGCGCAGAGAACCCTTCATGCCTAATTTTCTGGAAGAAACAGCCAGGAGAGAGTGAGATAGAAGATACTGCTCTATGCTCTATCACTGACCTGTGGACTGTGGGTTCTTATCAGATGGTGCCATGCTGCTGTGCTGAAAGAGGTCCTACTTTAATGAGCTCTCCACTGAGACAGCTGGTGTGCTAGAGCATGCTAATCTACTCTAGTCTGGTTTGACTTTCTGGCCTAAGATCAGCTTTCTGGGACTGTAATTATATTCTAAGAAGGGCAAAGGCCATAGAGGACAAGGAACTGCAGTCACAGGCAACTTGCAAGCTACATCAAGCTGGAAAGTGCACTAGAAAGGGCCAGGTCTACTTTTGATGGATGACCGGCTACACCATTCCAAAAACACACCAGCTATATTGAGCCATACGGGCAATACGGCTGACACACACACACACACACACACATACATATATAGCTTTAGGATTTACATGGGTGTGGAAAACCTTGAGAAATTTGCGATGAGCATTACTCACATAGAGGTAATGGTATGGGTAATCTTCTTACTGTAAAAGGGTTCAAAGACAATTCCAGGAACATGTTTAGCCATGGAGTCTACTTTTTATACATTATGATTAAATTTTCATCCCTCAATAAACTTTGCTCTGACCCAAATCAAT
The DNA here is from genome assembly GCA_037576825.1 of Pangasius krempfi. Lineage (NCBI taxonomy): Eukaryota > Metazoa > Chordata > Actinopteri > Siluriformes > Pangasiidae > Pangasius > Pangasius krempfi. Next base: position 25,982,690 of record CM074977.1, read on the forward strand.
ATCAGTATCATTAGAAAACTTCTACAAGAGTGTTTTAGCCTTTGAATGCAGCATCCTAAATCACCACTCACTGTCACTCCCACAAGTCCCAAAGAAAGTAAAGAAAGTATGGTTACAAAATATGTGGCTTCACTGATATGAATATTTCATACACAGAAAGACGGTGTATGCGTCATAGAGACTGGGGGGCTCACTAAAATCCACACATACACAAAAGCACACTGCTCTGCATTCAAATCCTGGACCTTGCTGACTTCCAAATGAGCACTGGGGACACGCCGCGCGTAGCCAAGTCTAATTGAATTTCATCATTTTCTATTATTTGTTTGTCATTTTTAATGAAAGCACTTAGCCTTTTTTTAAGCCACATCTTCCTGAGACCTTATGAATATTTAACGCCCAGCCAGACTGTCTCATCACATGAGCAGTCCCTGATGCTCGCAGCTGCTGGACATGGAGGGGTGACAATTACTGAAAGCCACAAGAAAGCTATCCAGTGAAAAAAAAAAAAAGAAAAAAGAAAAAAAATTAACCAAGAGCGGTAAGGTTACAAAAACAGCACTGTGCAAAATGTCAACAATTAGACTGGGTGGCCGTTTCAGCCTGGCTAATGAGTCCATTAGCAGCTACGCTGTCTAAAGGATGCTAGCTGGGGGAAAAAAAAGCGAGACTCATTTCAATGCATTCTCAATGGGCTGACCTTTTGTTTGCTGAGCTCTGAAACCAAAGCAACCAAGCTGAGGGAAAAAAAAAAGTGCTAGTGGGTGAAACATCCAACTTTTGTTTCCAGTCAGACTGCCTCGGTGGACGGATTACTTCGGAAAGATTCGAATGACAGTTAGATCAGTATTAATAGCACCTCAGCTACACACCTGGACACAATTATGATCGAGATAGCACTGAAAAACAGAGAGGCAGACAAGATAATTGGCCCAATTTTAGCTCACAGCTAATATACACTAAGTTGTGACTTGTCTTCACTAATTCTTTGATAAATAAACCTTTTATCAGCACATAACCAATGTCCTTCTTCCCACAGCATCTGTCCCTGGCTCCTAGCTAAAAAATCAGCATTGCTATTGAACATGTTTACCCTCTGCTATGAGGAGGATTAGCAATTTCATTCCTGGGGATTTATCGAAGTCCAATAATCTTTCTCCAGCGCTATGAAGCCTCGAGCACAGCTGTCATCTCATTCCAGGTAACCTCACAGAGCTTTCACAAATACCTACTAAGATGTCTGCGAAAAAACTGGCACATAGTTTCAAAATATGCTACAGGGCCTGCATGGTCTGGATCTGCTTCTAAAGAAAAAGAAATGGATCGTACATGTCATGCCTAGCAGACAAAGTGCTGTAAACATTGTATTTCACCACATTTGCGCTTTAACTGAGAAAACGTTCCAGAAATCGAGGATGCTTACATTATAGCCTGCATTTCCCCCATAACAAAGATTCATTACAGTCAGAATTAGCTTCTAATATTAGTTAATAATTCATACATGTATCTCAATTGAATTGTAATGGGCTATAATGAGAAATGAATATAATTAATTGCAACTTATGCTGATGAATAGCATTATGGAGAAAGACCTGATAACATAACGGAAACATTGTTTGAGATTAGTTTTCCATCCAGCTGCAGAGAAGATGAAGGTTGGCGCCTGTTACGTGTTCATTCCAGCATGGATACTCGGATTGCTCGATCATTGCTGCCTTCCTCTAAGAATATAAGAATATACATATTTAAAACTCATAGTCATAGTAGTGACTCACTAGCAACAAACTACCACATTTCTGCTGCCAAACAAAGCCATTCTTACGCATTTCTTACGCAAACACTGACACAATGGAGCCACTCAGCAGCCATTAGAGACGAAGATATTATCGCTGTAAAATGAATCTCCATCGTCCCTCCAAAGGTCTGTTCGAGAGGAACGAATTGCTATAAGTTGTGGAGGAGTGAGGGCATTTAAAAGTACTCAAAATATATCCAAATTGCAAAATCTGATTAAATGAGTCAAAAAAGACAAAGAGATATGATTACACTGGACAATACTATACTCACAAGACCTATGAAGTGTAGTAATGTTGCCTTTCTTTGAGACTAAATGAGACATACAATAAGAACAGCTGGATTTAGTTCAGCATCTGCATTTGAAATGAGATTTGGAAGTCAGACACACGAATGTTCCCACTAGACGTCTGAATCTGCAGGCAGGGTGAAGAAAAAACCTGAGGCAAAAGCTTTGAAGAAAGTTACATCTCAATAACGTCCTCTCTAACCAGCAGGAGTAGAGGCTTAGGATGAATAGGTGTGACTCACCAATGCCTTAAGCTATACACACACACACACACACACACACACACACAGTAACCACTATGTAAAAGCTTCAGGTTGGACCAAAATGTTCCCGAACAATTTTATAAACATCTTCTGCTCTGTTGAACAGGCAGCCAATGCCAACCATGCCGTAAATCATCTCAAAATGTACAGGGACTCAAAATAATGCAGCGAAATGAATTTAGCTTCGAAAAACACCGGCACTGAGACACCAAATACTGAAAGGTTAATGTCTGGGGAGTTTATTTATGCCACAGCTATTCTGACTTCCTGAATCTGATTGGTCAGGAGGTGTTGATTCATTTTCTGTAAAATACACAATATACATTATATTATATTATGTTCCATTTCGTTATAATTTCTAGAATAAAAGCTCATTCAAAGGAACTTGTATGGAGCACGTGGTGTTATTTAACAAAGAAAAAAACATATAATCGTTGATCTGGTGACGTTTTCCGTAAGAAGACGTTTACCAGCGCTTTGTAACAGTCAAACCAGTGGCTACATTTATAGAAAAATAATCTACGACGGTTTCTTCATTGTTTGCTACGTAACTAGAAGAAAGCTTAATGATACCAAACGATGGCACTGGAGACTCCTTCCATTTTTGTTAAATAAACGTCTCCTTACAGAAATCTTGGCCATATTAGTGATTGATACATTTTGTAATCTGTTTATCATTTGCCGTACGTATAGAATAGAAATTCCAACGAAATTAAATCGTTATAGAAAACTAATCAACACCTTCTGACCAGTCAGAATTGGGACTTCAACTGCGCTGTGATACAAACGACTTTACTGAATGTGTGCAGACTTTCTGACGTTATAGGGGACACCAACCCCAGACACATGAGGGTAGCACGAACCAGTGCACTCTCAGTGCGAGTCCCAAGCCCGGAAAATGTGGAGGGTAACAGGATCAGCCGAAAGAGGAAAAAAAAAAGAATATTCTCTCATTAGTTGCGTGCAGAGTACAGAGAAGTTAGAAACTTTCAGTAGTCTTGGCTAATCAAATGAAGTGGATTCAGACCATGGACCCTACTACACATTCGACACAGATCTATAATATGGTCTACATTCTCTTGTAATATATATGGTACTCACGTTGGCAGTAGTCCTTGCCCTCTTCGAAGCCCGGCTTGCAGATACAGCGCCCGATCGGTACCAGCCACCCACCATCGGCACTGCAGTACATCTTCGGTGACTCAAACTCCTCCGAGTCGTTAACGCACGATCCATGCACCTCAACAAGTGCCGAATCTCCCCCTGTCACTGTATCGGGGAAATGCGCCAGGTTGTGCACGGCGGCCGGACACTTCTTATAGAAAACCCGCAGTGAGACAAGAGCGATGCATGCACCAACATCCTGAAAGGCCAAGTAGAACCCCTTTTTGCTCAGGTTGCTGATATCCCGAACCTCGGTGTTCAGTTTCATGACGCGGTCGCCAACGTCGGTCTGTGTGAAGCTCTCATCTGCAGCGATCGTGTCGATCTTGACGTACTGACTCTCCTTGATGAACCACAGGTTGTCGTTGTTGGACTCATGGTAGTACATGTTGAACGTCTCTTTGCAAGTCCCAGGGACTCCGGGAAGGCTGTTGCAGTCACGCAGCGTGAACTTGATCTCGATGTAGATGCGCTGAGCGCCGTGGCGGGCGATGTGGCGAGTGCGGAGCCAGTTGTTCTGGTTGGCCTCCATCACGTTGCACACTTGGTACGAGCGCATGGGCGTGTTGCGCTCGTCCATCACGCTGATCTCCTCCCACTACAGGGGGAGCAGGAAACATGTTAAACGTTAAGGGGTACATGTTTTGCAAATCAGTCACTAATTTTGAAGTGTTTGGAGTTAAGAGTTTGCGTTAACAATTCCTTCTCATGCTAACTTTAAATGTTTCCGTTTTAATTCACAGTCCCTGTTATCACTTACGTTATAATAGTTATAAACAGTCTTAAACTCTCTGGCCTCTCGATAGAACAGAAAAAAATGCAGTTTGTCATTGGTATCAAGAAACCAATCTTATAGAAATCCTTTGTGATGTGCGATTTTTGTTTGCCACAGCAAAATCCTACAGGGTAAAGCCGACTTTATGGGAAAAAATCAGCTAAATCTTGAACTCTAAGGCTTTCTTTAGCTTGCACCCTCGGGTGGAACCATCCATGTACAACACCTTGTTAGTACCTTGTACCATCCACAGAACCCTTGAGTAACGTTTCCTAAGATTATACTTATTCCCTCCTGGTGGTTTTAAAAAAAAATAAACAATAATGTAGATTAATCTCAGGTTAGCTTTATAACCTACTACATTGTCCTGCTCCTATATAACTTTGTGTTATCCTTTAGCCAGGAACTTGCATTAACTGTGACCAAAAGACAGCATTGTGGTGGTACATTCCCAATTAGCCAACGAGTTGCATGTTACATTGTTGAGACATACAGTAAATGGCACACATCGTGCTGATGTTGGCCAGATGATTGTGTGCTATATGGGTATGCTAAATACTACTGTGGAAAAACCAAAACCTTCGCTTAACCTCAGAAACCGAAAAGAAAACTTTTGCCTCTGTTAGCTTTTCAAATGACAGCTGCATTTTGTGGAAAGAAGCATTTTTTTCCCCCTCAGCATGATGTCCTCAAAATGTCAGAAATATCTGTCTAGCTAAATACGTTCAAAGCTCAGAACCCAAAATAAATCAGCATTTTGTGAAAATAATCTGTTTTTAATGGGGGCCAGCAAACAGTCCATGAATGTTAATGGGTTTTCAATGAATTTTCATATTATAATCTCATATTATAAGGTATTAGTGTGGGAATGTGATAGTATATGTGGGTGAGTCTGTGCAACTTTGTCTACATCTGCTTTCACTTGTGTGAGGTTCTGTACCCGAGGACACTTCTCACATGAGTAAGAAAACATCTCAATTTCTTAAAGAGAAAGAAAATAAACCAGGCAGGAACAATCCCTCAAATGTCTGATCCCCCAAAAGATTCCGATTTAGCCAAATAAAACTCAGATCCCAGGGTTTATGGATCTCATTTTGCCACGGAGATACATTCGGAAACCGCCGTCTCAGTTAAGAGCTTGAGTGATGTGTGTTACTGTTAAATGAACTGATGTCTGGTTAGACATCAAGCTTTGGGCCACAACATAAAAATCTCAGGGTTCTCGAATGTCTGTATCACTAAAGTCATCTCTTTAAAGCTTTTCCCATCCTGTCTGAAGCTAGCCAAAGGAGAACCACAGTATTTAAGATGTATTAATTTGAGTAGCTTTTAACCTGTTGAACAATTAACAAGTCTAGACGAATACTAGGCTTTTTATAAGTTTCATTTTGCATGTACTCTAGTTGTGTTTCCTTGTAGATAATATGCTTAGCTAGTTAGTGTGCGTAGGTTTTTTTGGTAGCAAATTAATATAAAGTATGGTATACAAAAGCAAAATATGAAGTAAAATATTGTATTGCATATTCAGAGTTAAAATAAAGCACAAAATAACTGAATGCGCTGGATCAAGTGCTATTCTTTAAGCTGTTGAATAATATCAAACATAGCACAAAGCCAGACTTGAAAGTGTATTGATACTTATTAGATTTTAAGAGTAAGTAAGAGTAAGAGTAAGATATTCCTTTATTTGTCCCACAGTGGGGAAATTGCATTTAGCATTTAGCTCTACTATCTGATATAGGAACGTAATACGAGGCTGCATCCATGGTCCAGTTCGACTATGTTTGCCTAGCTTTACCACAGGAAACCGTTTGAACACACCCAAGATGTATCAAAAGAAACTTTCCAAAGACATTTTGAAGCAAAACTATTTTCCACGCTTACTCTGCTCATGTGAACCGGAGATTTGCGAGGCCGTTCCTCTAACCTGCCATGATGTTATAGGCAATAATGACATGATTACAAATGGAGTACAGTTAAAATATATCAACTGAGACACAAGGGTCAATTATAAGTATGGCCTGTGTTTAAACGGAGACATGTGTGTGTGTGTGTGTGTGGGTGTGTGTTCACTTCAGTCCACAGGCGGACATTGCAGATCACATCAACGTTGCTACGGAATGACTTTCTGGATGGGAAAAAAAAAAGTCTAGCTTTCCCTAGAGTGCAATGATTGTGACATTTGGAGAAATAATCATCCGGTGAAAAAGACAGGCTTATGAGTTCCTGTTTATTTATTTTCAAAAGTTAGTCTGCACTCAACTTTTATATTTCCATTGGGAAGCCGCTGCTGGGAGTTAGAAAGTATTTTACAAAGTGGTTGAAGTTTTTTAGCAGGGTGTCTGGCACACATACACGCACATCAGACGCAACACGTAATAACTGCCATGCCATATGGTGAGCTGAGTCACCGTATAAACGACATGCAATTACCATAAAATGGCTAGCAATCGCCCACATACACAATGGTACATGCACAAGGTTAAAAGCATTCTGTTTAGACAGGAGGTAAAGGTTAGGTACTTTCAAGCAGCAATGCTGTCAGGAGGATAATGTGGGTGTCTGGTTCCCTGCAGCCCTTGGCACTTTGAGAAAAAAAAAAGCCTTAACTCCACTCATCAGTCATTTTTCGGCATTGCTTGGCAACTTTGAAGAAGGGAAAACATGTCAGGTCTCTGGCTTAACAGAATTTCCAACAGTAATTATCTGGTAGTTTAAGATCATTACTGTCTTTAAGTCCACAAAAGAACATCTGTTTTTTAAAAGGAGGGATTCTTTTTGAACAACACATGATTAGGAATACCTGTTTCCTGGCAGCCTGATGTGAACCGTCCCTGTTGGGTTTTAGACACACACACTCACACGCACACATCTGAAATGAACTTTGAGCATCAGACCAAAGCCAAACCTTCACATCTGGCTTGGGGCCGAGGGAATTGGTTCTGGCCTGCCAGGGTCAAGTGGCACATTTGAGTTGCTAAGGTAAATATTCAGAGGAGCTAAGCAAACAACCATGGGAAATGACTGCCTTTGCTCCAAAGGTGGGTCTGGCTGTTGAAGGTCAAAGGTCAGCATGCTAATCTCCATGTATGCCAGCCAAGACACAACAGTGAAAGTCCCAAAGCTCAGCACCTTCAAGTGGTCACCTCAGTGGGGAAACTACTATCAGTACTTTGATTGATTTATCCTTAGTAAACACTTCATGGTGGATCCACCTATCCCAGGAGTCCCCACTAATCCATTCCAGATCACCATGCACACACACACACATCCACAGCTAATTTAGAGTACCCAGTCCACCCAGCGGGATGTTTTTGGGAGGTGGGAGGAACCCGGAGGAGGCCCATGTGGACAGTCACCCCAGATCAGGATCAAAATGAGGACCCTGGAGCTGTGAATTGGCAACTCTACCTGCTGTATTACTGTGCTGTACAATCTGGGCTAAACATTGATGCCAGCTGGAGACTTGGAGAAAAGCTCACTCGGTAGCACAGCAACAACTTGTTTGTGCTTCAGGGGCCCAAAATCTTGTCCATCATCAATGGTTATTTATGGGCTCCTCAGGGGCACAACACAAAAATCGTTCCTTCTATCACTGGGAAATCTAGGAGTCCAAGACAGCAAAATTGGCCATGCTCCCTGGCTGTAAGAGATGGCATTACTCTCTCCTCTGTCAATCTGAGCAACAACAACCATAGCAGCAAAGGGGTAAAAACCTCAATATTAATGAGAATGGGATAGGATGTTTGGAATGAAATGTTCAGTACTCAGGTGTCAACATATTTTTGGCCATATAGTGTATTTGAGTGCTGCAGATAGCCCAGAGACCGAGTGCATGACTTTTTGCCCATCCAACGCTTTCCATTTGGCTAAAGTTAAGGCTAGCAATTGTATATCTATTAGATACATACAGTAGCTTCAGATTAACATAATCTGTTCGATCACCACCAAAAAAGCCAACAAAGGTCTCGTTTGTTTTGGAGAAATGGACAGAGAAGAGCGCAACTGTCGCCATTCTCATCCTTAGCAATGGCTTCTTTACTTTAGCTGGCTTTCTTCAAGTCAAAGGGAAATAAAAAATCTCAGCTCTGCTAGATCATCCTGTCCTACTACACCGAACGTTCCCAAACACACCTTTGCAAAGTAATCTCCACATTCCCACCAGACTATCATGCCTGCTAATCTCCTTAATGTAAATGGAGGATGCTTTCCAGTGGTACGGTAATCACTAGAACCCACAAATCCTTCCTTACACTTCTACCATGCACTCATTGTACACTGATAATTGTTTTCACAGCCATCTGACTCAACCATGCTGTGTGCTAAATGTCACTGTAGCTCTCAGCTCTTTTGGACATGGATGGCTGAATCACATTTGCACCTAAATAATGGCCAGTTAGATAACATGGACAGCATTATGTTAGCATTATGTAAGCCCAGTTTTGGTCCCAAAATCTGGGCCTGATGCTGTAGAAAAATTAGCTTTAATACTGGCCAGTCTTGGTGGGGGTGTAAATAAATTGCTGTGGATTTGTCTGTTTGGGAAACAAGTACGGAGATCCGAATCCAGCTTCCGGCTGCTCCGTTAAATCATTAAAACAGGTGGCTGTGAAATCCTGAAGATTGATTTCCTTTAAAGCCCAGTTTGACTTTCGCTAACTTGATTATTTTTAGCCCGTGCCGGGCGCATTATATAAATGGAGAGACGAAGCAGCTCTCTCCTCTTCTCCTTATCCTTCTCTCCCTCTCTTTTACAAACGGAGGATTATGTTGTGTTTTAAGAAATCTTAATCGTAGCTTCTTCACCGAATAAGAACGGAACTGCGTCTGGCCATAGCACTAAGCACTAACCATCGCTTTAGTAGAAAATATGTTCGGTATTTAAACCCTGGCTGTCTGAAGAAATCCTACAGATGACCTTGACTCACACACACACACACACACACACACACACACACACACACACACACACACACACACACAGTGGACATGTACAAAACTTCAGAACACGGTTTCTACACAGTGCGCTTTTGACTTGCTCATAAATATTCATGAGCAGGTGGAGCTCGACTTCCTGCTGGAATTCATTCTGTTGATGTATTGCATTTTCCCTGTGATTATGAGTCTTGGACAAAGAATCCGAAACACTTTCTTTTCCATTGGAAGGAGAGAATCTGGACAGAATAAAATACAGTTCTGGTTTCATGCACAGCATGCTTAAAAACATCACTAGTTCTGTGATCAAAATGCCTCTCATTGGCTTATATAGAGCATTAGTGTGTATTAGGTGTTGCGCAACTATTCATTTTTACCAGTAGACCAGTAATTTAAAAAAAAATAGTTAAAGCATAAACTAATTCAGGACATTTTTAATTCATTTTTTAGCTTCTTTTTTTTTTTTTTAACAGTGATACACAGGTTTCCTGCTTCGGTTCTTCTTTTAGGCTACACTGTTAACAATTAAAAATAAATAAATCAGTACAATAATTGTGCAACACGACAAGTCTGTGTTTCATATCACACTAATTTTGGACGCACCAAAATGCAATCGTGTGGATGACCAGCTGAAATTGTTGATTCTGGAACTGAGAGCGCGCAGCATGGAAGCTCATGTCTGTAAACACCTCAGCAGCTTACGGTATAACTCAGTGATTGGCCTTCCTTAGATGGAGAATCCTACATCTGCAGCATTTTTTTTTTTCTATTGACAAGCTCTAAACTTTCTGAGAAGCTAGCGGTTCAGTATGTGTGGGGCTTGGAGGAGTGTATCAGGCAACAAACTGCGATATCATGTAGCACAATCCGTTTAAGGGCCACAATCGGTAATTGTACACCTACAAACAGTACATTCTGCCTGATCGAATGGCCAATATGTGTGACTGTAAGCTAACTGGCAGCTCCATATAAATGAAAACACTTGAATAGGGTTAAAATATATTGAGCTATTGATGTTTGGTGGCTCTTTAGTGGCTACTCACCCCTTCTGCTGGATACGCCTCCCATCCAAGGTCCCCCAGAGCAGACATCGAGTCCAGTAACGTAACTACAGAGCGGGAGAAACAGGAAATAATTTAGTTTAAGATTTCAATTTAATTTGATGTCACTGACATCAACATTTGCAATTGTTTTCTGGCTTGTACTCACTTACTACCTGGTAAACGCAATGCTCCTAATCTCAATTTTCATCCCCCTGGGGGAAAAAATCACCAGGAAAAACTGCTGCCCTGGGAGTCTTTCAATAACAAACCACTTCAGGACCGACCTGCATTTGAGAAAGAGTGTGTGTATGTGTGTATGTGTGTGTGTGTGTGTGTGTGTGAGAAAACAAACCCTGGCTCGCACTCTACATTTCAGCACCAGGAGTATTAAGGGAATGTGAAGCACTTGTGGAGGTCATGTAAGGAAATGTATATAGGAATGTTATATAAGGCTCCTCTTTCAACACAGACACACTCCGCTATTCCTTGTCCCGAGGCTCTGAACTATGTTTTCCCAGTCTGTTCTGCATTCCAGGGTAATTAAGGTCTTGGCACCGCACGGCATCAATTTTTCATTAGCTCCCATCTGCAGATGCTGCCGTCCACACTCAGGACCTGAGCAGAGTCGACGAGGAGCGCGGCGAGATCTGGCTCGAAACGCGGCCGAGTCACGCTCACATGCGCACAAACACACACATCTCTCCACAGCGTAAGATGCCGGAACAGACGAAAGCGTGCTCAGATGAACGAGCATGACATGCTAGCAGGAGCTAAGCTAACTCGGAAGGATTTGTAGATTGACACTATAACGCACGTTTACAATATAACTAACAATTCAATCATTAAAAAGAACGTTTATCTAAAAAACTTTAGCTGAGTAGATGTTTTTTTTTTAACACATGCTAAACTTCACTATTAATCAAATTTCTGCCACTTTTCTACTACTTTTCTTCTTTTTACGAGTTTTCTGTTTGAATTCAATCATGTTTAAATTTTAATCATGTGCGTTAACACGATTATTCAAATGTGCCTTAAAGCAGGCGTACGCCAATATTTATATCGTTCTTTAATTTCAATTTCGGAGTGAATATGCAGTATTATTCAATTCAATTCATTTCATTTTTATTTGTATAGCACTTTTTTACATAGGTCATTGCCTCAAAGCAGCTTTACACAAACAAAAGTAAAGTGAAGTGTGTGTGTGTGTGTGTGTGTGACGTCTCTGATGAGCAAGCAGGGCGACGGTGGCAAGGGAAAAACTCCCTGAGATGGTGATAGGAAGAAACCTTGAGAAGAACCAGACTCAACAGAGAACCCATCCTCATCTGGGTTTACACTGTAACAATACATTATACATGAGTTAGTTCCAGTCCACTAATTTGATTGGTCGAGCAGCATCCAAGAGTGCTTAGTTTGATTTAGTATAACCGCAGTGTGTGTGTATATATCACACCGCTCGTCTGTGTTCGCCGAGCAAAATTCCACTTCCTATTCGAAACGGTTACTACAGTAACCGTCATCAGTAGACATGGTAAATGATACGCTTTATATGAATATACAATCACGCTGCGCCATGTTCAGAGGGGGAACAGAGGCCAGAATCGTTAACGACAGGGTTGCCAGATCGGGCTAGTTTAATACTAATTAGTTACTGTGTGTAAAGATCTTGTTTTATAACAAATAATCTGAAATAAATAAATCAATTTATACAAAACGCGAAAGTTTAAGTCCAGATAGTGTGTCTATGGCGTACAGAACCATTTCTATTGTAAGAGATATTGCAAAGACTGGGAGGTGGAGTGGAGTATGGAGTGGGTAATGTGCGTACATCAGAAATACGTGCGAAAAACAAAAGCCTCCCTTTTCCAGCGCACAGCTTCGGGTTAGTTTCAGGTTGGAAATTTTGCTGAAACCTGGCAACCCTGGTTAATGCTATTAAAGACGGTTGAACGAAGGCGTGTCTAAAGCTGCTAGACTGTATGCTGGATGACTATATGTTGTCGACTGTCTTACTCTGAACATTCACTACTTTGTAACCCATAGCATAGTTTGGATAAAAGACAAATGGATGTGTGGTTGCACACATTCACGGTCAACAGGTTCGAGATTTTGCTGCGCTCAGGTTACTTTTACTTCACTGTCTATATTTTAATCAGCCATATTATGTACTTTGAGTACCTAACTGACAGTGTTAAATTGTTTGGTGTCTTTCAGTCAAGTCAGAAGAGATCAGTACAGAAGACAAGAAATGAGCATCGTCTTGATAAATGTACAGCAACCGAGGAAAGACTAGAACAAAAAAAAAAAGGAGAGAGTGGAAGGAACAAAGGGAACAAGTTGAGATTTTGATTTACGACATGCTGCCGCACAAAAGAGTGTGTGTGTGTGTGTGTGTGTGTGTGGTGCCCCGGTTTGATTTATAACGACAGCGGTGTGTTTGTAAAAGATTAATGAACAGTGATTCATGTTTCATAAATAGTTTCCTCCGCACCGCCTGCAATTCTTCACCCGGCGAGACACGCGTTCACGCTGCCGCTGTGTTGAGCGTGATGAAAAGAGCTGGAAGGCGGCCGCAGATAGAGTACGCTTCCTGAATGAGTGTGTGTAGTGTGTAGTGTGTGTGTAGTGTGTGTGTGGTGTGGAATCTGTCTTAACCCTTTCAATGCTTCACTGATAAGTTACACACAGACTATATGGTCTTAGAAACATCAGACAACGTTAATGTTCTCAGTCAGTAGTTACACCGATTCACCGATACTACCATAATGACATTTTTTTCATACCGAGTACGAGTATGTTTTCCGGTACTCGTCGATACCGATACCGAAAATGAATAACTTACTAAGCATTAATCAATCAGCGACATTTTATTTGGCACTCACAAAAACGCACACTTGTATTTTTACACACTTCTTTACCACATTCGCTCATTTTAAATGACGTGGATTAGCTAGCTACACTGGTTAGCTAGCTACACTGGATCGAGAAAGGTATCAATCTTTCATGTCGGAAAAACTCTTCTGGACACCACTAAGTACATCTTATTGTTTTATTGTGTATTTTGTTGTTTGCAATTCCTTCGCTGTCAGTGACTGATAGTGTCTAGATCGTCAGGAACAACATACTGGGTAAGATCTGGCATTTTCACTTTTATCAGGGTATTTGTACAATTTGTACATTTGCTTTGATTGCCATCATTAATCGTGAAGTTCGTCCAGATTGCTGTTGTTTCTTGTCCTCTGTTTATTAGCACAACGCATACCAGCGTCAGTATCGATGCATCTTTAAAACTGACTCGTATATTAAAAGACCAGGACCAATCGGTCATTTTTCCTACAAATATTTCACATTGGAAGGAAATTGCATCTAACATCTCGCCCACTGAAAAAAATTCTTAAATTAAATTAATAAATTTCATCCGATTAGTGGAGGTCTGAAAGTGTTAACCGAGTTATTTACAGACTGAAATACTTCATTCAATTAAATCCACTTTTATTTTGTAGAGCACTTTTAACAATAGACAATCTCACAAAGCAGCTTTACAGAAATCCAGATGCGGATTTAGATCCATAATAAATAAGCCAGAGTGGCAAGGAAAAACTCCCCGAGACCACATGAGGAGCAAACCTGGAAACTCTAAATGGAACCCATCCTCTTCTGGGTGACATGGGACCCAGACTCTTTTAAAACAGTACTAAGAGTGTTGAAAGGATGTTCAGTATGAGCAGATTGTGAACGAGAGTCCTGGGACGAGCAAATGATTACAGCATCAGTCTTTAGGTACGCATATACAGTACCCAGGCGAGATAATCCGGTGAAGCAATGCTGAGACTTGGGCATAAGATAGCAATCTTTTGCAACAGCAGAACATGAGAAGTAGAGCGTGAGGATGAATCAAATCCTGACCTGCGAAAATAATAATCTGACTCTTTTTCCTACTTTTATACAATAACCAGCTATGCAAAAGACTATTGTGCGAGGACAGTGTCCAAGTCTTTTGAACAACTATCATAAGTACATACCTCAGATTCATTAGTGCGCTTTTATTTCCAGACATTTAACGCGTACACTTGTTTTGTCTATTAATGGTAGTGGAAGAATTAGGCAACAGTTTGGCCTAATGGACTTCCATTATGTTAACACTGACTTCCAGGAATGGGAACACTGATCTATTGATTGGACTCCCTGCAGGTAAACAAATGCATGGTTTTGAAACAGTGCCTCGTTTTCTTCTTCTTCTTCTCGGAGCAAAACGATGATGGGGGTAGACAAAATACACTTTCAAATATACGTGGCTATCACAGGATGCGAGAAATGCGTTGTTCTGGGGTAAACGGCGAAGATGGTGAGAGTTTGATAATGTGTATCTTGAGAAACAACAAAAACAGCTTATACATAGATGATACTGTATATCAGGCTGTTGAATCAATCTCGTCATGGCAACATAAATTATATTCTGACGTGCACAGGTGCTGTTGGATGCAATGTTTCAATCAACAGATTGCGTACATCTAAATATATATATATATATGCATGAATGTGCAATGTGGTGGTACATGAAACAATACACCAAACAACGCCTCTGCACGTCAAAATATACAACATGCCAAGCTGCCATTGTTGGGCCCTTGAGCAAGACCCTTAAGCCTCTCTACTCCAGGGGCACTGTATCATGGCTGACCCTGCACGCTGACCCCAGATTCCTAACAAGCTGGGATATGCGAAGAAAAGAATTTCACTCTGCCGTAATGTATATGTGAAAAATAAAGGCTCCTCCAATTGGATGCAAGCTTCGCAGCCGTAGTCAGGAGAGTTACCCCGGTGTAAAGGGGTTCAGGTCGGCCATTTTTCCATTAGCGACTTCCTTATACACAAACTCTCGACTTTCCGAGCAAACTGTAATTCATTCCTGTAAATGAACACCACAGTTCTTATATAAATTCTTTATTTTCATTAAAAAAACGGATAAAGGGATTCACGAATGAATTCGTTCATATCCAGTTGGATAAATGACGCCCAATGTTAGTCAACATCTCCCTTGGACAGCCCCCATCCTATTTCACAGAGTGACGATCCTTTCTTTATAGTGTCCTACCAATCTCAGCCACCTCCGCTCATTCTGTCCTCTCTCCTTTCCTGAGGATGGATGAGTAGCGCTTTCCTAAAGAGCCAGAAGCCTGGTACAAGATTATGTTCCTGACTGTAAAAAAAAAAAATGAAACAAGGAAGAAGCAGCATGTTGCACATTTTATACAGCAAGGGGGATTCTTAGATACAGCTCTGTTTTCTATTTAAACGATTCTGCACCGATGAACAGATCTCTATAATCAGATTTTCTTTCAAGAGAAATAAAACGTGTCAAATACAATGTGAAGCAAGTCATAGCTTAATAATAATAAAGATATTTTTTTAGCCACATATCTAAACTAATGATTCTTAAAATGTTCCCAGGGACCCCCCATGAAGCGTATTCAGGGGGTCTGTGATTTGTTTTTTTTTTAATTTTTGTTACAGTTGTGGAAATATAAAAAGTTTTTATATTTAGGGGTCCAAGCACCAAAGTCAACTCAGACCTAATGTGTTATATGGGTGGAAAGTTCAGTAATAAAAGCTCTAACATTAAGTAACGTTGATATAATAATAAGTCTTACTAAGGTTGCGGGGGCTTGTAAGTGTGCTACGCATGCGTTGGAAACTAGCTAAGCTAGCTAGCAGATTTGACGTCGGACAAACTCATACCCGTGTCCTCCGCTTTGCATGGAATGAGGACAAAAAGACCTGGACAAGATGTATGCCATGTTCAAAGGTCTGTCTGTCATACCAAGATAAAATAATAATAATAGTATAATAGTATTCGTAAATACGTAAAAGACAATCTTCTGCTGTTTCTGCTCAGCAGAGAACCTTCAAGCCAAAAGCTTCCACGTACTGTAATTCAGGAAAAAAACGGCAAAGCAAATGTCTAAGGTTCATCGGAAAATATTTGCGTCCCTACGTCTTTTTTTTTTTTTTTTTTTTTGAACACCTGGGCTTTGTGAATCATATACATCCAAAAGCCATCAACACACCATCATACACACTTCATTTTAGAGCTCTATGCAATGCACCTATGTTTGTAGTATGAAGAAAATGCTAGCTAAATCCATTAGCTAGCACACCAGGCAAGTGGAAGCTCCAATGTGCTCCCATCGTTCATTGACTCCGATGCGAAGTTTGAACATAGCTACATACCAAAATAAAACGTAGTGTTTATTTTCTTTGTCTGTTTGTTGCTCGTAACAACTAGGAATAAAAGCTGAATAGCTGGGACATGAAATCTGCTTGTCCTGTGCGCTTGGGCTACGTTTTTTGTTGTTGTTGTTGTTGTTGTTCAGTCTCGATTAACGAAAAATCCTGTCACTAATACCAACACGTTAAGGAGAAAAAACCCCCAATAATCTCTAAGATTAGATTATATTACATTTATCTTAACCAGGGCTTTGCTGAAATAATCATCCGTCAATTTCTCAATCCAATTTTTTTTCTTTCTTTTTTTTTTTTTTTCCTCGAGGCTTACGCACAAACAAATATCGAACGAACCAAAGAATCAATCGTGGAAGAGGAAGACCGACTCCTGAATGTGGGCTGATTTGATTTGAGTGAGCAGCACAAGAAAGAAGATTCAGCATCATGAAAAGAAAAAGATCTTCGAGGAACGAATACTTCTGTTTTTTTTTTTTTTTGCTCACGGTGTGTGTAAAGATGTGTTGACTCAATAATGAATCCATTTCCTGCTTCTTGCTGAGCGTCAGTTTTTTATGACGGTTTTTTTTTTCACTCTTTATCCTCTCATCGCAAATCCACTCGTCTTTTAGCTTGAGGAACGTGTGGGGAAAATCCGGTGGGGTGAAAGAAACACTCTCTCTCTCTCTCTCTCTCTCTCTTCCCATTTCCTTTATAATTCTCTGTATATTCCCTTTCTCTCCTTCCTGTCGCACTACGGACTTCTATTTGCAGTAAATGTCTCTCTATATGTCTCTTTCCGTTTCTCTTCAGCGCTGCTTATCTGTTTTCGACCTACATTCCACTTTCCATCTCTTTCTATCTTTTTCTTTTACTCCGTCTAGCTTCCCCATTTCATTCTTTTCATTCTTTTCTCTTTCCTCTGTCTCTCTTTATTTTGCACTTCTTCTCTGTCTCTGCCTTGCTTTCTTATCATTCCTCTCATCACCCCTTTCCATTCTCTCTCTCTCTCTCTCTCTCTCTCTCTCTCTCTCTTCAAACTGTTTCCCTTTTTCTTACATCTCTCTCTCCCCCACTTTACCTTTCCATTTCAGCTTTATGTCCCTGTCACTCGTCTCTGCCTTCATTCCTTGTCTCTTTCTTATCGTCCCTTTACCCATCTCTCTCTCTCTCTCTCTCTCTCTCTCTCTCTCACACACACACATTCGTTCTCTGCCTTGTTTCCTCCTCTTTCTCTCATCATGCCTTTACCCGTCTCTCTCTCGCTCTCTCTCTCATTCTTCTCTGCTTTACTTCCTCCTCGTTCTTTCAAGAACCCTTCACCCATCTCTCTCTTTCTCACTCTTTCTCTTTTCTCTGCTTTGCTTCCTCATCTTTCTCTCTTCATCCCTTTACTCATCCCTCTGTCTCTCTCTCAACCACTTCTCTTTTATTCCAGCTTTCCTTTTCCCCATCTCTCTCTTCTCATTCAAATCTCTCTTTCTTTCTCTCATCACCCCCCCTCTCTCTCTCTCTCTCTGTCTCAACCAGCTTTCACTTTCCCCATCTCTCTGCCTTGCTTCCTCATCTCTTCTCTCTCATCTCACTCCATTTTCTTCCTCTCTCTCCTTCTCTCTCTCCCCTCTCCTCT
>CM074977.1:26005804-26016212 GCA_037576825.1 Pangasius krempfi
AAAAAAAAATACAAGGTTTTTCAACTCTATTTCTAGAAAACGAAGAATAAAGAATGCGCATCAGGTGTGTTTTGCTATTTTTATGTTTTTAATCAATTTATGAAGTCGACGAAAACTTTATCGTTACGTATTATATCGTAATTGTACAACGCTATTGTAGTACAATTAGCATGCGTGAATAAAAAAAGCCTGACAAAGACATGACACTGTTAAATACCTGCTCAAATCCAACTAATTTTCCATCAACCACAGATTTTGCATCCATTGATTCCACCATGTTTTCTTACTGACACGCCTCCAAACTCGGAAACCAGGCGCGCAAAGAAAATCCCACTCGCAATTTACGACTTTGTGGTGGCGTTCATGTGCGTTCAACTCTTCCGATCTTTCCGACGCGACTTTTCTGAACGCAGCATCAGAAAGACAGAAAGGAGTTTGATGAAGATGGTCTTCAAGTTCGCCAAGTTTTTAAATCAAAATCGGAAGCAAACTGGACATGATTAGCACGCTTCAAGCAAAACTAAAGATGAGGATACATACTAGATATAGAATAAATAAAAAGAAAGATATAAGGCATAAGAAAAAGCTGAAAAGACAGACAGACAGAAAGAAGAGCTAGTCCTTCTGCTCATCAATAGTGATGCAGTTAACAAACCCGCTATTTGTTTTCGTGCCACGCTAATGCGCCAATGTGCTAATGCACACAGCATAAAGCCTTTTGTCAAACCGAGAACTGAAGATGAGGAAGGACGGGGGATGGCAGGCAAGCGAACAGATGAATTCAATTAAGACGAATAAAAGGTCATGATTGGAGGCCTAACACAGAGAAAAGGGAGCAGGGCACTCATGTGGAGCTAAGATCTTTAGCCTGTTATTGTGTCGACTAGCCTGCTAATGAGCGTCCTTCTAGCTGAGCGGTGGCAGAACAGAAGCATAGGAGAAGTGCTTATTTGCAAAAGACTCAGAAAGAAAGAATGAAAAGAGGAGGAGGGGGGAGTTATACGGAGGAACGGAGAGCTAGTTGCTCATTAGAAAGCAAGGACAGAGACTTTCGCTAACATACTTTTACCATGTAGGCGATACTAGCATAATATTATAACATCTAGCAAGCTAGTTAGATAGTTATGCTCTTGTTTATGCTCTTCGACAAAAAAGAAAGGAAGGTTTTGGTGAAAGTTTCAGCTGTTTGCTGCGGTTTCCGTCCTCACGTTTCTCGGGATACGTTTAACCGCAAGGTGACTGCGTATTATGCTAGCAGGGGAGCTAAATGACAGCTTAGCGCTGCACTTTTATTCATTTAATTATTTATTTATTTTCTCTGCTTTCTTCTCCACAAAGCTGCACGTTCCTGATTCTGAAAAGAACGTTCTTTCACACTAATTAATCCACTTAGGAAATTGTTTGCAGTCACCATGAGTACACTGCGAGTCAGATCGTGCCTCGGACGCATGATTAGCTCACGTTATATTTACAGCATCGAAGTGTACCAACTTTAAGTACAGCTGCATACCGAAGTCAATATAGCGTGCGTGTTTGTTTTTTTTTAACTTAATTTACTAAGTGTTCAATTTTAATTTTAATTTTTAATTTTTAACAATTATGAATAAAAGCTAATAGCAGACACTAAATAAGCTTGACCAGGGCACCGAGCTACTTCTTCGTCCACGCTTGTTTGGCCTACGAATTGGCCAATAAGTCCAAACCCTGACTCTTTCCCCATGTTAATGTATTTAATAAAATATCATTCTGTATAACCACTCAATGACTGATTACAAATAAAATAAAAGTGCACTGCTTCACCACCAACCCTAAGCTACATGAGGTAATGATGGTAAGTTAACTGTATTCACATCTTTTTCATGATTACACATCATTTGGAAAGCCATATCCCAGAAGTAATCCCAGGAATAATCCCAGAAGTAATCCCAGGAATAATCCCAGGAATAATCCCAGAAGTAATCCCAGGAGTAATCCCAGGAATAATCCCAGGAGTAATCCCAGGAATAATCCCAGGAGTAATCCCAGGAATAATCCCAGGAGTAATCCCAGGAGTAATCCCAGGAATAATCCCAGGAATAATCCCAGGAGTAGTCCCAGGAATAATCCCAGGAATAATCCCAGAAGTAATCCCAGGAGTAATCCCAGGAATAATCCCTGAAGTAATCCCAGTAATAGAGGTGATCGCCAGCAGTCCAAGTTTAAGGTCACACGCAGACTCTGGTTGGTTACATCTCCCTGACATCCACCTGCAGCTATTAGGAATTTCAAGCAGGTATAAAACGCTGACCTTCGACCTGGCAGCAGAAGATAAAGAGAAAGACGTGGATTGATGGCGAGGTGGTGAGCGCCGCGCAGGCGCTGGTGTAGCATGAGGTTGCAGTCTCTCTCCAGAGGAGCGTTAGAACACGGAGAGCAGACGTACAGAGCTGTGTGCGGTGACCGGAAAAGACGGCCGCGGCTCTGAGAAACGTCTGACCAGATGTGTGGCTCTGAACGCGGCTAAATCACAGTCCTGAACGCAGAAGCCCGTGAGACCTGGCCGGCGAAAGGAAGCACAGAGGCTCTGGAGGAATATTTCAGAAGAACGATCGCCACGTAAACCTCTGTATCTGATTACTAACGAGGGTCTATCAGTAAAATCAGCGTCAAGCCGATATCTAGAGCCAGATGTTGGGTTTCTATTCGCATACAGATGTACAGAAAGTGCTCTCTTTTTCTAAAATGAACCCAAAATTCTAGCTACAGTGTAAAGAGAAAAGACTTTTGTTAACTTTCGTGTTTTTTTTTCTGCACTTAATTCTATGTAGTGTCTTTCGATCGTATTAGAAATAAAATGCTATAAACGTTAAAAAAAAACGATAAAATGGCCCATTTTTACAGATTGAAAAAAAAATCCTTTATGGTCCTCATTTATTTTTTTTTGGGACGTTACGATCAAAAGTAACACTAATTACATTTAATAAAAAGAAACCATTTCATAATCATCTAATGTATTATATAAAATAACGGAAATATTATTCTTAAATTTCATATATTTTTAATATTTTAAATATTTCATTTCTTTTGCTGGCACTTTGTTCACAAGCCAAACAGGTGGAGTTGATACATAGCATGCATCACAGAAACGTCTGCGAATATCCTCTTCTAGTGTCGTAAACGTCATACTTATCCGATTATTAATCTTTCTGTCAAGTAACGATTTTAATCCCGAACTGAACATTAGAGCAAAGAAATAAATTAATTACTATTTTTAAAAAATGTGCAACACTGAATAATTAATGCTCACTTTTCATTGTATTACTGTATAAACCTATTGTGATGCTACACAATACAGTATATTTAGTATATTACTTATATTCTGATATATTGTTTTATTCAATTATTTTTCATAGAAACTTCATATAGTGCAGAATAATCCTTTAAAATATATATATACTTTTATTTAAATTGAATGAAGCCCAAAAACCAGGATCAAGCTGGACTTCACTGGAAGCTCAACAGAGCCAAGAGGTGAAACTTTTTCTCTTTTGCGTGTCTGTGTGTGTGTGTGTGTGTGTGTGTGTGTGTGTGTGTGTTCTTTCACCTAATGGTTTAGCAGGATCTCGGAGCTTGGGTGGAGCTACACACATAAGATGTTTCCGAAGTAGAAAATGAATAATAGATTCAGAATAAGAAAGTGTGCAGAGTTTCAAGCTGAAAAAGAGATCGCCTCGTGTAACGCATTAAGAAGCGAGTGCTGTGTGTGCGCCCTCTGCTGTTCACAAGGGGCGTCCTCGCTCCTCACAGGACTGGAGTGACAGAGCGAAAGGCGACGAGAACGGTTCCTGAGGTCCGTACGCCTCTCCTCGCCTTACGCCTGGCTTAAACACGTTTCTGAAGCATCCACGTGGTGCAAAGTGACAAACGTGGCATCACATTAATCACACGGCTTCTTTCTAGAGACAAATCCTTGTTGTGAGTTCGGACCTTCAACCAGCCAGCGCTCTGGGTATCAGAGGGGAAAATTATAGCTCTGTGTGACGCTCCGAGGCGATAAAAAAATACACAAAAAGCAACTTTTAACAGAAGCAGAGGTTGCGTTGACCTTAAGCGCTTCGCACATACGCTGTCCCGTGTAAGACACGATCACAAATATATTTTAGCACCAAAAAAAAAAGTAAAGAAGAAGTCACAAAACGTACAGATTTCCAGAACCAGATCTCTGGTTCGGAGAAAGAACTCTACAAAACCTTCCAAACAAACCCCCCCCCCCCCCACACACACACACTAAATCTCATGAATCCTTCTGCGAGGCGGTTCCTGGGTCCCCAAATGCCAGGTTTCTCCCAGTAAAGCGAACCGATCTGAAGAGAAAAGGTCAACCCCGAGCTGTCTGAGCCCTGCAGGAAGCCCTGCGGAAAGCGCTCCGAACGTTTATCTACATCATTACGCTCATTTAGGCTCTGTCATTCGCTTCAAATTGTTTGCAGACCTCGTCTAGCCACAAAAAGCTGTGTGTGTGTGTGTGTGTGTGTGTGTTTGGTATTGTTGTTGAAGGAAGCATGTGGACCAAGATTACCAGGTTGGATAAACGAATACTCGAAAACCAGAGAATTCCGAAGAACAGGATTCTGGATCTGGAAAACTTCTTGAAGGACTTCGTTCATGTTTTTTTCCTGGGGTTCGGTCGCACCGCACCTCACTGCGCCGCGACTCTTCCACGAACGCATCCCGTTGAGTATTTAGCTGATGGACACTGAGGTGTGTACAACATGAAACAGATGAGATTTCACCCCGGCTCACGCAAGTCTTAATCTGAGGTACAGTTTAATCCAGGCGCCATTTTAACCAGTCACAGTTATTCATTCTGACTCTTTATAGTGCTGGTGCTGCACGTGCAAGGTCATAATGCATAAATCATAACACTGCAAAAAAAAACATAAATAAAAAATAAACTTCCTTCATTTATTTTATTTTATTTTATTTATTTATTTATTGTGGAGAGAAGGCATTGCAATAGCAGAACACATCAGAACTTGAACATCTGCCCCAGATGCGCATTTGGTCCATAAAACACCGAGCAACTCAACCTGTAGTCAGAAAGAACAAGAAAAAGAAAGAAAGAAAAAGAAAAACTCCTGCAAGACCAAAAGAAGAAAAAAAAAACGTTTGCATGCTCACTTGGTTCATTAAGAAGCATGAAGTCCTAAATCCATATTCCCAACTCTCTCTCTCTCTCTCTCTCTCTCTCTCTCTCTCTCTTTCTGTGTTTCTCTCTTCTCACACGCGCGCGCGTCCCTTACCTTCATTATCAGGGTAGTTCCGCGCGCCTCGGCCCGGTCCCAAGCAGGAAAAGAAAAGCAGCAGGAAAATGAGGACTGGGTAAATCCGAGAAAGTGCCATGTTCAGGCTGCGCGCTTCAGGGCGCGCGCTGCATCCCTGATTTTCCTTCCTCTCTCTCTCTCACACACACACACACAGACATATACACACACGCACACGCACGCACGCACAGGCACGCACACACACACACACACACACGCACACAGACGCGCGCGCGCGCACTCTCTCTGGGTCGCTTTCTGTACGAGTTGCTGCTGCTGCTGTTGCTGCTGAGCGGAATGAGGAGGCGCGCGGAGCGGAGCAGGAGGCGGAGTCAGGGGGCGGAGTCAGGGGAGGTGAGGGGGCGGAGTCAGTGGAGGTGAGGGGGCGTGTCAATCAGTCGGGATAACTGTCAGGAAGGAAACCAATAGGAGACAACGACGCGCTCGTGCGGTTAAAGCGTTAATTGTGGATTAATTAATGATGGAAGCTTTCATTAGTTTTTTTGTTTGTTTGTTTGTTTGTTTGTTTTGTTGCTGTTGTTTTTAAAGTGCACCAAATATTTTACAGCTGAGGGGAAAAAAAAAAAGTTTAATAGTTTCTGGGTTATAAAAAAAAAAAAAAAAAAGTACAATAATTGCTTTTCATTCATCCAGAAATCCTGGTGGATTCTGGGAAACAGGAATACACCCTGGATGGGACACCAGTCCATCACACACACACACACACACACACACACACACACACGAACCGTATACATATGTATCTCTTCATATACATTTCCCATGCCTCTGAAATACTAATTCCCTCCCTAGAGTGATTAACAATTCTAAGAAAAAAAAAAGAAAATGCTATTTGACAGATATTCCATTGATAAAGTTATTGCTGCATTTAGTATTCACAGATGGAAATGCAACAAGTACAATCAGAGTCGCACTGGGGCAGGTATCATGCTGCCCCGTGATCAGATACGGGTAGTGTCAAATACTCCACGGGCATCAAGATCTTGTTTCATAGCAAGTAATCAGTATTACAATTAATATTAATATTTCTGCAAACAAAGGCAAAGTGTAAGCGCAGACAGTGTGTCTATGATGTGTCCACGTAGAACCGTTTCTATCGTAACATATATTTGCATAAAGTAAAGAAAGGGAAAGTGCGTGGATAATGTCCATACAAGAGAAATGCGTGTGCACCACGGTGACACTGTTTGCGCTAGTTTCAGGTCTTTTATGTGGCGTTTAAGATGCAGTTCGACTGGAAATTTTGCTGGAACCCAGAAAACCCTGGTTTTTCACGATTGAACAAAGGTAAAAATTTTAAAACCATTTAAAAATGTGTTAAGTGTGTTAAGGAGAATGACCGTCAACTCGTCGCAAGAGAACTGGGAGCAAGTGGCTTTATGAGCAAACCGGGAGCAAACATTGGTTTGTTTATATAGCGCTTAAGTTACGCACATGTTTGCTCCTCCACTTATCGTCTCCTTTGTGAGTATAACTTTTAAATTGTTTTAATTTAGGCGACAAATTAATCAGAGGGTGTGCTGTCTTGCTGCGAACCTGTACCCTGGGATTGGCAAATCTACAAGTAGGCAGTTCTGCTATTAAATGCTTACATTAAATGCGCGTCCTACTTTTCCAACACTTCACAGAATGAATGCTGCTTCATTGCAGCTCATGTCCAGTGTGCTGACTGAGACAAATTCTCATCCTCAATAGAGTACAGTATCAGCATTTCGAGGGATTATTATCCTCACTGGAGAACAATATCAAAAATGTTTGAATATTTTTTGATCCCCAGTAGGGAACAGTGTCAGGACTGTGATTATCATCCTCATTATCATAGAGGACAGTATCAGAACTTTAGGTGAACACTATCCTCAAAAGTGTGGTATGAGCAATATTTAAAAAAAAACAAACAAACACAAAAAAACAACTACACAGGAGTTATTTTTATTTCACTACCTGGATGAAGACGTTACTTCATTTCTATCATAGTAAGTCTGATTTAGATATTTTATTATCATAATTCGTCTTTGTTTATCAATGAACTCTGATTTACCAACTGAATAGAAATAGGCTTAAAAAATGATGTAAACTTGGACCTAATGTGTTCTGTCTGTGCAAAGTTTATAATCAGGAAGCTCCAAGACTCTAATAAACAGACAGAAATATTGCAATTGTACACATTTAGATGAAATTTTTCAGCGACTGAACACATTAGTGCCAAGATGACAAATTATAAGCCTACTCTTTTTTTTTTTGGAGTTATTAAGGTTCAAACATTCAT
This sequence comes from Pangasius krempfi, assembly GCA_037576825.1. Lineage (NCBI taxonomy): Eukaryota > Metazoa > Chordata > Actinopteri > Siluriformes > Pangasiidae > Pangasius > Pangasius krempfi. The sequence goes on from CM074977.1 coordinate 26,013,395, forward strand.
TCTGTTTAAGAACCAATTTGTTGTATGGGTTTGAATTTATCCTCATCATCATCATCATCATCATCATCATCATCAATCATTTATCAATAAAACAAAATGGCTGCTGTTTCGGAAACGTTCCCCAGTGCAAAATGTCTCGCTTGAATGGGCTGCCCTCGCTAAAAATGTTCAAGGTGAGTGAAAATGTAATGTGAAAAGTACAAAATACACAATGTAATCAAGTTGAAACCTTTGACCATATCTTTTAATCGTTTCGATAAATATGGCACATGCAAATTTCGCACATATAGTGAAATTATGCTCATACAAATATCTATTTGAAGAACTTTCTTTAAAACTTGAATTACTGTCCATGTTTTCCCCTTATATCAAATATGACCTCTATTAATTTGTATTAATTTGTACTGAAAAATAATGGTTTTGTTCTGGACCTCCGTCCAAACACTGAGCAAAAAGGAAGTAACCTTATATTCACCCTGGCAATTAATTTTTATCCTGGAGTCCTTCCATTTTACGTCTTTATTTCCTCCAGACTATTAGCCACTCAAGCAAATATATAAGCTTATTTAGCAAAGATCCACTTCCTCAGCTTGGGATTTTGCTAAAGTGCCTAGTTAAGGCAGAGATTCAGAGTATATGCAAGCTGCACACATGCTGGTGACCTAATTTACCAACCGAGTGGGGAAAACGACCAAAAAAAAAAAAAAAAAAAAGGATTGCTTTGCATTATTATATGATATGTCTCATATATCACTAGCCAAACCGAGCTGTATATTTTACACTCCTAATATTTCCATTTCTTCTTATCTTTTGGTCCTCATTAATGCGGTAAAGAGTAAACACACAGATACATTCCACTGACCCGATTCGGTCACCATTGGCTCTTCCTTAGGGAAGGGGAGGGAAGGGGAGGGAAGGAATAGGCTCAAGAAACTTGTACAGTGAGCATATAATCGAGGAATTCTTAGACATCACTATAAAACCAGCATGAACATTGAGTATGATCTTTGTGATAATTATGCATATGGCCATTAGAGGAGGATATTGAGCTGCTTTGAGGTAAAGTAGGGTTTCCTCGTGATCGCTGCCCTTGATGCAGGTCTTGACATTTCAGAAATACACACACCCATGCACACATACACACACATATGTATCTTCTGTTTGGAACTGGCTAGCGCATGACCATCAGAACTGGATGGTTGACCCCTCCTTTCTCCATTTTTTTTTTGAAAAGGAACTGAACCCTGGTCACCTTCTTCCCCCGTCCTCCTCCCCACCAGAGCCACGAAAGGTCAGCTCAGTTTCCTCAGCTCTGACACAGGGCCAAATCGTACAGATTCTTCTCTGTGAAGCCACAGGAGTCACAAGAACCACAAGCAACCCAATGCAACCTTGAAGACGCAACTGAGAGCAACGTCAGATAAGATCACTGACATGCTTTCAAATGTATTCCACCACGCTGTGTGAAAAAGAAATAGTTTGAGAAGAATCATGAACCCTACTTTTATAGCTCAGACGTCTTACAAACACCATGTTGCTCAATGCTTTTGAAAGAGACGCTCAGGCTTCCCCTTCTCTTTTTTCAGAGCCACTCGTTCATGTGCTAATGTCTCTATTTTGGCAAGCATCTAGCCCGGTGCTAGCTTTAAAAAGAAAAGAGATGCTTAGAAGGAAGTAGAGATTTTTTTTTTGGAGTAGGGGGTGCTTTTTGGTGTCTGTAGGATGTCTGTATATTATAAGGCGCTAATGCTTGGTGCTTTTGGATGGCGCTAGTACGCTAAGAATGCTTGAAAACGGGAAGTGGATTTGGGGAATTGAGGCTCGGTGTTTGAGACTGGATGATGTCTAGGAGGTGAGGGGAGAAGGAAGGAGGAAGGGGAGAAGGTGACGTGAGGGCAGATCGAAAAAAAAGTGAAAGAGAGGAAGTAAATAAGACTTGATAAGACACGGAGCAGATTTTTTTTTTTGTCTGCATTTCTCTGATCCTCTGATGTTTTTTTTCCCCTCTTCCTGTTTCCTTCTATGTTTCTTTCAGTTAAAATGTTTAATTGAATTTGAATTCAATTCATGTGAAGATTGCTGACCTGAGCGTATGATGCGCATTTAAATTGCAACATTGCACTAAAAAAAGGTTTTCTAAAATGAAAATCTGAACAAGTTCATATTATGTTGATAAACATTGTAATGTCTGTACATGTAGCAGATTTAATCCACTATCTGTTCAGCTTTTCAAGACGTTTTGACGTTTTTTCTTCTTCTTCTTCTTCTGTAATATATAAAACTTTTCCAAATTTTGCTATAAGAATGCCTCAGGCTCTCTCTTTTAGTCATGCTCTTAGTTATACCTCGACCTGCCTGAGTCTCCGCTTGCGCTCTGATAACAACGTACACCCTTTTAAACCACTGTTCTGTCTCGATGTCTGTGCCAGATCCCGATACGCTTCTACTGTACTACTGTGGCTCCTCTCGCCCTCTGGACCTTCCCGATTCATCCTGAGTGACTACTTCTGCTGCGAGCTTTATGTACTTGTGACTCACTTTCTGCTACTGCACATAAATAGAGTTACACTTCCCAAAAAACAGTCTGCAGTGGATAATTTCCCCTGGACAGATCTGTACGTAAGAACTGCTGCTGTCATCATAAAGACTACATCCTACCTGTGCTCATCCCAGGACTCTTATTAACACCAAATCACTAAGTAAATAAATCTATTAATGCACATTGCAGACCATTTTACAAGTATATATATATATATACACTATATTACCAAAAGTATTCGGTCACCCATCCAAATGATCAGAATCAGGTGTCCTAATC
>CM074977.1:26016822-26044312 GCA_037576825.1 Pangasius krempfi
GACGCAACCCTCTCTATTTATCCGGGCTTGGGACCGGCACAGAAGTCACTGGACTGTGACCCCCATGGCTAGATTAAGAAGAAAAAGGTGAATGTTTTACCAAAAGTCTAAAATGTTAAAGTCTAAGTCTAGAAGAAAAAATAATTCCCAAACAGTGTGGGATTTCCCAAACTTTTAAGGGGGTTGAATACTTTTGCAAGGCACTGTTCGGTATATATTCTATTTTATCACACTTTTCTGAATGGTTGAATTAATAGAACAATGCCAATGTTTTTGTTAATTCAATGTAATCTTCTGAAAAAAAACCAAACAAAAAAACAAAATCGTCCCACAGTCGCCCCACAATTTCATCCATAAAAAATTCAATAAGCTGTAAAAAAAAATTCAATTTCTGATGGATGATGCTATGAATTAATTGTGCTATACTGAAATGTAAATGTTAAATATAAATACAAACGTAAACATTTCAGGGTCCTTTTAACATTTAGATTTAACATTCAGATTCAGAGTTAAAATTTACACTGAAACTTAAAGCTGTTGCTTCTCATGAATCCATCTATTTCACAAAATGGCTTCAAATTTAAAAAAACGAAAACAAAAAAAAAACGTCAGATAGAAAAGAGTATTCAACTTTTTATATTTTAAAGATCCTCCCAGCAGTTTTGCGAATAGGTTTAAAGAATTCAAACCTATTTTTGTTCCACTTAAAAGTGGAACAAAAGGGTGAAAGTAAGATTTTTTATAAATATGGTGGGATTATTTTCTTTGAAAATCGCGCCAGAAATGTTGGGAAACGTGTGTATAATACAATATTTCCAAAGCTGAAGATATCCAAGACTATTAAAGGGTATATCATTGTAAATATTAAGGAATTTGAGATATTTTGATCCACCTCTGAGTACTGTCCTGCTGCCAGGTCCGAGCTCCACATTCACGTACAAAGGGAACTGTTTCAGTTTGACGTAATCTCTTTACTCAAATGTCTTTATTCTTCATCGTTCATACTAGTGTGTCTACTTTCAATCTCTGGCCCTGTTCTGTTTCTTAGTAAAGCCCTGGAAGCCAGGAAGCTGCTGACAGTTCTGAGAAACCGTGCACCTCAGGGCGTGTTCATGTCTTCACATGCCTGCTTGGTATCACTTTTAATATCATTCGTAAGCACCTTCATCTCCTGCAACAACACACAGGATATTTGCACTTGTGTCTCTTTATTTCAATAGCTCTAGCAGCAGTAGTGAAATGAGGTTGAGTTCAGGAAAGCGCTGTAATTTCCTGCGTGGTTAGTGCTGTCTGTCTACACTGTCACCTGAGAGATGCGTCTCAGGGCTCTTGACAGCATTACTTTCAGTAATTTGCGCTTTTCATCGACTGTTCTGGCAGATATAAATCATGGTAACTGCGCAGACGAGATGGGTAAAAAAGATAATTCAGTGTTTCCACATGGACATTCTCTGAATCTGAATATTAAACGTATCCATTTTCGTTTCGGTATTTATTAAAAATAATACATTTTTCTTGGTTGATTTGGTAATCTGTTAATAATCTGTCAATAATCTGCCTCATTTTTTAAAAAAAACAAGGATTTATTTATTTCTTTGTTTATTTTAAGTTGACATGTCAATATATATTATATGCCAAAAACCCTTATTTTGGCCAAAAACTGATTTTTTTTTTTTCTACCACAATCTTCATGTACTCTTTTGAGTCCTATTTCTTTTACAATTCGCAGCTTTGCGTACATTCAGCACTCACAATCCACTGGCTCATGCTACAGATAGCAAACTGTTTTGAAAACAACTCTAGGTTGGATTGTGGAGATGTTGTTGAATTTAAATAACATTTCAAAGGAGAATATTGTGGGACGTTCATTATGAAGACATTTTGTTGAAAATGTCGTAATTTAACACGATTTAACATTTAGATGACATCTAGCTGATCTAATGTTAGCTAGTTGTTACACTCTGGCAAGACTGACATCTCAATTCGTGAGATTAGTTACTGTAATACTGACAAAAGTGCCACTTCTAACATCCACGTCCATGCCTGATTACATGCCATGTACGTATGAATGAAGTATTTTAGCAGATTTCGGTCTGGATGCGGACCCAGCAAACGTGGAGCAAATCGAGTACTTGAAAAAAAACAAAACAAAAACCCCACAGTAGCAGAGCAGATGAACATATGAAAGAAACCCGACCATCATTCAGCGAGTTTTCTAAACAGCCTCTGTAGCAGACCGTGTGTTGTGGTTTGTCCAGTCACATGCATTTATGTAAATTATTTAGCTGAAGGCAGGTCATCGGATCAGCAAATAGCTTCAGAGCTAGAAAGATTACCTCAGAAAGGAAAGAGTTTTCGCAGATAGATTTCATAGATTTTTCCATTATTACTTACATTATTTGGTCTAATTAATGAACTGCTACAGCATGCCTTGTTTAAAAATAACGTTGACGTAGACGTTCAGAGTCCATGGCTCTAGTCAAAAGTGGTAGCATGAATGTCAACGACGAAACCAGACATAATCATGAACAGTAGCCGTGAACGAATCATTAATAGTTTTATGTTAAAAGATACCTCAGTCATGTCAGTCATCTAGATCGTCGTAAACAAGGTAATTGATGAATGAATGAATCAGTTGCATAATTCATTCATATCATCTTGGCAGTGGGATCAGATTATTGGACTCTACTATACCAGGAAGAACTCTCCTTTCATTCGTCCATTCAGGATGGAAACACAATAAAGAGCCTCGCTTCCTCCCTAGATAGTCATTATGGTGTCTGTATGTTAATGGCGAGGTATAGCTAACATCGGTAATGTAATAATGAAGCAGGATGCTGACCTCTCTCACATCAGGCTTCATTTACGCCTATTATTCACTCTAGAAGTGAACACAGGCAGGCTAGGAAACCTGCTCTCTCTCTCTCTCTCTCTCTCTCTCTCTCTCGCTCCCTCTCATTCTCACTTTCTCTCCACGCGCTCTCAGCACTCAGCCGCCTGATGGAGAGACAGAAGAAGAAGCCGACGTGCGATTTGTCACAGTTTTCCATCCCTAATGGACGTGCCGCATGCACTAAGCAAATTAGCCTCACGCATTACGCCTCGGGCTCCAGCCAGAGAGAGATAAAGATGCCTTGCGTAATGGCTACCAGCACTTCTTTCTAACGCCATGATGGATGCCAAAACTAACACGTTTACCTAACTTCCCTCGGAGGTGCCTTTCCATGGCCAGACGGCTGAAACGCCTGCTAAATTCCCCTAAACGAGTGTTATGATCCATCAACACGCACCTTTAAGCGCCATTATGGAGACACTTTCACTTAGTAGGGCCTAGACGAGAGGAAAACAATCCCGTTATTGCCAACAGTGCGGTTAAATTTAGCCTCGACGCAGAACCTGGGTTATAACTCTGCTGAGTTTTTTTTCTTTATGGAAAGAAAATTGTGTGTAGCTTTGAAACTATTCAACAAATGTAACAAAGTGGGTGTGGCCTAAACTGGAAGGGGTGTGGGTTTTTTTTTTGTGCATACGTTTATATTTAATCCCACTCACACAGTTATTGTTTTTGTTTCTACCTACGCGCAACATTTTTGAACTAATTTAATAAGCTAATTTAATAAGCTAAATTTAAACGCAACCCTGACCAGGCAGTTACTAAGGATGATTTAATGATAACTGTAAATGCATCTTCATGTTAAAGTTAATATATGGTCTTTCTTTTGTCGCGCAAGCTTCATATCTAACCAGTCACTCGCATGAAAGCAAAAACCTCCCACTCGCGAGACTTTTTAGTTGCGTCCACCAGGATCGCAGTCCTGACGCAAACCTCGGATCTCAACGAGAGGCCATGTAAACATTCTGGCAAGCTTTGCAAAAAAAACCCCCAAAAACCTGTATTCATTTTAAACACATTATCCGTTCATTCTGAATAATGCAGTTACACTCGAGGAGGCTTTAGCACTTTGTTGAATATAAATTATGAGGTTATAAGGATCTTGCATATGACACCTATTTAAAATGATCCGCTGCCAAAATCTTACTATGTAGCTACAGTGTCTTTCCTTTTTAGAGTAAAATAATGTGTTTTAGAGTTTAGTGATACGTTTTGGCAGATAAAGGGTTCAAATTCGGGTAATGGGGTTAGCAGTGATACAAAATTATAGAGGTGAAAGCCATTAGGGCACAGTGTGAGTGAGTGAAGCTCCCACACATTATCAAACTTAATCAGATCAGAGTTAGGTCTGATGTAGCAACCTCAACCCTTCCACTTACTCTCTCTCTCTCTCTCTCTCTCTCTCTATCTATCTAGGTGTCTGCTCACTACTTTCACCCTAATTTCTAAAAACATCCATCTTTCTGCATGCTTATTACATTATCTGTGGCAGCAGGGCCCATGGCGACCGGTCACACACCTCTGGTTTTACTACGTTCTGCGTACATGGGAGTAAAAAAAAAAATTGAGTATAATACCAAAAACCTTCAACAGTTATGTTGAAATGATCAAAATAGTTTTTAAAGCATTAGCATAGCACACACAAGATCATAATCGAGACAATATGGTGCTGGTTGTCAAAATACCTCAACGTTTAATGCTGTGTTCTGGGTGTATTCATGTTACCATTTAAATAAAACACATAACAATTAGACAGTATAAATCCAATGAAAAATACGTACATGTTCAAATATATTTCTTAAGGTGGTAAAATAATTCGATGCGGTTTTGTTTAATAATATATAGCTTGCTCTATTACGCTATTGTTGCTATAGTAACTGGGCAAGGTCTTCAGGGTCTAATAATAAACAGATACAAAAAGCAAAACAAAAGTTTTCTGTAAGGAGACGTTTACGTTTTTAATGTTATTTATGGAAGGAGTCTCCGGTTCTACTTGTTACATTAGAAAATAATAGACGCTCAGAATAAAAACCATCCTGTTAGTTGAAAAGAAGTTCAATTAAAAGGCTTAACTACAACAACAACACGATAAATGAGAAAGTCCTAAGAGCGATCACAAGAACAGATCCTTGATAAAAAGGTAGCGCTTGTGTGACTAGGTTAAACTCGGCGATCCCTGATCCTGACCTGGCCGGAGAGAAAGCATTCCAAGACCAAATGACCTCTAGGACCTCCTGCTATGCCTACAGGACACAATTACGGCCAGTGTTTCCAAACACACCACGGCTTGGCTTAATCTGGTTCAACAGTGGGGCCTCTCTTTCAAAGGAGCGGCCTTTGATTCTGACCCCGTTTGACCCTGCAGAGTCTGGCGAGAGCGAGAGAAAGTACTCAGTGACAGAGTTTTACATAAGAGTATTTTGGCAAATGCTAGTTAGATGACTAATATGAAAAATTCTGTAGTAAATGTGGTAAAAGTGGTAGAGAGGAAACTATCGTTCATATCGTCAGTGGAAGAAACAATAAAAATGAACTACAAAACGTAACGATAACGGCATCGTAATCTGGTTGTGGTTTGTTGCCAATTCCCAACTAGTCTTGCAAGTTAGACTTCTAGATATTGCTGGAGAGGCGGGCGAACTCTAGAAGCATTTTGTCACTAAATAAAGTCAAAAACCTCCTACTAGCTTTACGTTGCAGATGGCGAACCATGGACCTTTTTCTACAGGCAGTCTGCAAACACACAACATTACCTTTTAATGATGGGATTCTGTAAACTTTGTCAATAAACGACTATATCTTGTCTATATCAAAAAGTGTTTTTTTTGTGTTATAGTGTACAAAAGTTGGTTTTCTGTTGTAAACTGATGCATTTGAGAGCTATTCAGATCGCAGATCCTGAAGCTTGTGGCCAGAAAAGTGTATAAACGATCTTAAATGATAGTTCTGTCTGATGTTAAGACTAGGCTAGGTCTACAGTAGGAAAGTGCTGACTGCTTGTTCTATTGTAAATGTCAAGACAAATTCCTTGTGAGCGAAATTATTTGGGCAGTAAAAGTCTGAAAGTCTTGAGTCTGAAAGGTCTAAATCAGGGGTCCTTATCTGCTGGAGTGTGGTAAATATGTACAGCTAAATATATCAGCAGAATGAACAGAGCACTTGAAAAGAATACCGTCGCAGAGCCAATAAACGTAGGGGAAAAAAAAACAAAACTGGCCATTTTGGCTAGACATTTGTGTGAATGATTTATCTGAAAGTAATCAGACCAGAGACCAGCTACAGAGTTAAAGACATTAGATAAGAAAGAGGAGCGCTTTCGTAGGCATTCAAAGATTTTTATTTTTTATTTACCCTCTCTGGTCTGATTAGAGAACTGATAATATGGCCTGTTTTTTAAAAAGAAGAAAGATAATGGCATTTTCATCTGTTCAGAGTTCATGGCTCTAGTCAAAAGTCGTAACATGAAACATTACTACGAAACAAAACATAACCACTTTAAATTGTTTTATTTCTAGCTACAAACTACTTATTAATGGTTGAGTATTAAAAGGTAACTGTTATCACTAGTCAGGGATGTGAGCTGCTTATCAGGAAGGAATTTTATGGCATGAAGTTTTCATAGATTTTTTTTTTTGTAATTTAGAAAAAAACGTGTGGAGACAATTTTGTAACAAGCATTACCAACAGATGCAATACTTATAACCGAATATTTTGCTCAAATTTAGAAAAAATAACGATTTTTCTTGATACTAATGAGAGCCAAGCTTCATATCGAGCTGTTTGAGCTCCACCAGATTTTGTCCAGTAAAAGGAAAATGTACACCAGCTGTTCTAGCTATTGTGCATTTCCTCCAGTGATAAGCAAATGTGATTGAATATGCATGTCTGCTTGTAGCATGAATAATAAGCTGAAGTGAAAGAAGCAGGCATCTAAATGAATCATTTCTGAACTGACTCTCAGCATGCATGACCCATGCATGATTCTGTGAGACTATATCTTGCATCTAAAAGCTCATGTTGTGTTGTACAGTGTTCAAACTTTTTTTTTTTTTTGCCCACTCTGCCTTGGAGCTAATCAAGATCCTGAAGCTCGTGGCCAGAAAAGTGCACAAAAATATCAGACGCTGTGTGTCGTCTTCCATCAGGCTGAAACCAGGACTAGGTGATCCTTCATCTAAGACGTGAATTATGTATTATGTATATGTAGGTATTTCGAAACTGCTACTCGTGCAACGTTATAGAAAAGCATAATCAGATTCGAGAATTCATCACCTCTGTGGTGTAAATAAAAAAATGATTAAATGATGAGCAGTAACAACTAAAAAAAATAAATAAATCATGGTTTGATGATGCTGTTATTCTGCAGCCAGAGGGTTTTGGGGAGAGAGAGGAGTGTGTGAGGTCAGATGGCAAAATAGAGAGCACAGAGTCAACACATTTAACAGGTGGTTTAAGGTCCTGTGTGGATGACCACTCAGATATCTCGATAAGGGAATGGGAAAGAAAAAGAAATGGAATCTGGGGATTAGAGGGGGAAAAAAGATCCTACAAAGCTTTACAGATCAGTGGATGGGAAAAGGTCTGAGTATTGATTTTGTCAGAGGTGCTATTGTGGCACATGGAAACAAGGTAGAGGAATTTTTTTTTGGTTTGTGATGGCAAAGATGACCTTCTTTGGATCCTCTGAGATGAGGTGACTGGCTCGGTAAGCTTAGAAATCCGAGCGTGGAGCTCGGCCCTATCAAACAAAAAGGGGTTTGAGTGAGCTGGACCCTGTATTGAATTTAATAAAGTAGCAGAGAGGGAGAAAGAGCGTTGTCAGATCAGACAGGATTGGCAGCTCTAGCGCTCAAGATGACTCATTTGTAGAGAATTTCTCACTCAATATAGCATTAAATATGTCTATTGTCATCAAGATATCCCACTCACATGGAGAGAATAATGACTAATACCATACACACACACACACACACACACACACTGTGTAGCTGGAGGTCAGCTAATGATAACACACCTTGCTGTGATTGGAATGGATTTATAAATTTTAGTATAAATACACCTTTTCCTGTTAGAGAACAGCAAAACGAGCAGCATCGTGAAGACCAAGCAGCCATCAAAACAAGTCCAGGACAAAGTTCTGGAAAAATACTAATCAGGGTTTGAAGCCAAGGGTAACTCTTAACACGATGCTCCCACCACCATGCTTCACACTTAAGTCAGTTTAAGTTGCAGGTTGTAGCACTAGAAATTGTGGAGCAGTTCAAATGCATGCCCCTGTAACACACCTGATTCTGTTAGCCATAGCTTCGCAAGCATCTGAACGTCAGCATTAGTTAGCTGCAGCTTACACTCGTGCAGAGGTTTTATTTTATTATGCAATGTGTTAATATGTTAATAAACATATTATGGTTTAAACATGTTATAGTTGCACTGGTATTCTGAAGCCTCATGAGAAGGTACTGGAATGTTTAATTACATTAAAAAAAGCCTTCTTCTTATGTGCATTGGCCATTTTGTACATCTGGTACGTCAAACATATAGATCACTTTATAGATATACAATTACTGAATATTGCCCATCCATTGCTATGTCCATCAGTGGAAGGGGACCATCCTAAGAACAGATTTGTTTCTGGGTGGTGAACCATTCAGTACACAGCAGTGACACTGGCAGGGTGGTGGCATGGTAGTGTATGTAGCACTCATGCAACTGTATCAGGCCATCAGGATTGTATTTATGACTCATTCCGACTCAGACTCATTTGTTAATTTCTTCAAAGCAAATTGCAAAATACAGCCCAAGCTCTATGTGAGCAAACTCTCAATTTACCAGAGCAGACAGGACGTGGTATTGATTATGGGAGGGGAAAATCCATTATCGTGGGCTATTCTTAATCCCGTCTCCGAAGGATGCCACTCTCATTGACCAAAGCAGGACAGATTGACTAGTGGAAGCGAAGACATGCAAAAGAAATTCCCAGAGCTATCTCCATACCCAGCCTGAACGTAAGAGGTCACCGTGAGTGGCTCGAAAAGCAGGATAACACACCATCAAGAAGATGAGTTTAATTTTATCCTCGTTTGACAGGAAGTCTGCATCCTTTCCCCTCCCCAACAAATTTTTACAAACATTTTGACCCTAATTTGGAATGGAATGTCTGGACTTTGCCAGAATTTGACATTTATAATGACAGTGAATTAGGGAGGCAGTTTGGCCCTAAACACTTTAATTATGTTAATAACCTGAACTTCCATAGCTTCAGGAGTATTCTTACCCTCCAAAAGCCACAACCAGGAATGAGCTGTAATGCAAGACACACTCCAAATAAAGATAGATGATAAATTAAGACGGTGTTACGATATGTTGTTGTTGTATGCTGTTTACTGGAGCTGCAACTATGAAGTGTAGACAAATCATAGACTCTGTATTTACACTGTAGAGACTTTAGTGTTGCATCAGCTGGCTAATAGATGCCTCCAGTTTGTGCACACTCTTGCTTTCAGGAGCGTGGACATTTGAGCAGATGTAATTTTGGAAAGCACTCACACCAAACATCCCGGAATACCCACAGCTCCCATCAGCGTTACTCTCAAACCATGCGAGTTAACATGTAACATTGGGAAATTGCAGACTTTAACATCAAATTCAGGGATTCCTGATCAAGAAAACGGTGCAGTTTCAAAAGTGCAGTTCATAACTTTGGGTGTAATTAATACTGTTACCTCATTTTTAACAGTAAGAATGTAGTACAACCTGTAGTGCATTGATTCTACAGTAGCACATTTACGAAAAAGATTACAATCATGCAGTAGTGACAGGAATTCAAGCCCTTTTCAATGAGTCAAGCCATGACTCAAGTTATTTGTGTTTGCTTATTGATTGCTTAGTTTGCTCAGTAAATCTACCATGTCAGTAACGCAATAACATTTCTGGTCACTCCACAACTTCCCCGGTAGTGATGTAGTGATGCAGCATGGTCATCATCTCAACATATTGTTCACACTTACAAAAACCGTGAACCACACAAAACTTTAAAAGGAAAGTATTGGCAGTGCTAGTGCAAGATAACCTGCTGTATTATCTAATGTAGGAAAAACTACCTTAAAACCTGCAGAGAGTTACAGGCAAATGAGGACTACAGAGCACCTGCAATAATCAATAGAAGTAAGTACTGATATTATCTAACACCTACCAATAAATAACTATATAAGTTACATTGACTGCAATGTGATTAGTATCGATTCACAATGTTGCGGAGTCACATTGCTACAACCTGTCCAGGATTTTCACTTTTCTACTTGTTACGTTGCTAAGACTTGGTTCTAAATCTTGGTTATGTAATGACAGCATAAAGTGGTTTCCTAGGTTTGCATTTAAATCAATGGAAAAAATGCAAGATGCTACCTGTTTACATTGACCAATACAGTAAGCTGTCTTGCATTCATATAATGGCACCCAATAGTCATCCTGATAACTTCAACAAGAAACGATGCGGTCAAACCCATGTTTAATGGACATATGTGATAAATTAGATGCAGACCATTCCAACCATGCGAATTCCTAACTGTAACTTGAAATGGCACTTCATTTGTTAAAATAAGTAAATACATATATTATGAGGCCAAAGGTTTGTGGACACCTGACCATCACACCCATATGTGGGTCTTCCCCCATAAAATTGGAAGCACACAATTGTATAGGAAGTCTTTGTATGCTGTATCATTACAATTTCCCTTCACCGGGATGAATCAGAACGCCGACTGCGCCCAAGTCTTCCTCGCCCGACATCACTGCCTGACCTCGCTAATGCTCTTGTGGCTGAATGAACACAAATCCCCACAGCCACCCTCCAAAATCTAGTGGAAAGCCTTCCCAGAAGAGTGGAGCTCATTATAACAGCAAAGCAAAGGACTAAATCTGGAATGATATGTTCAAAAAGCACATATAAATGTGTTAGTCAGGTGTTCACAAACTTTTGGCCATATAATGTACTGTATATCCCAGATCAAGGCTTTAAAATGCTTTATACATGCCAACATACATAATACATTGTTGATTCCCGTTTCTTACATGTGATAGACGTTTCACACAGCCACCTTCCCTTTCATCTCAAGTGTAAGGTTGACTAGTCAGTACAAAGCACCAGGACCTCCATATGGATTGCCGAGCAGGAACAAAGCCGTGGTCGCTCGGCATACAGCTCACGTCCTCGATCTGGATCTTCCATGCAAATGAGATTGGCCTTTTCGCTAATCATAAGTCCCATTAGCAGCCGAGCTGGCCATTATTATTGCATTTGCGCATCACTATCGGCAGCCCGAGCGCAAACACGGTCTCCTGGCTCACTCCTGTCAATCAAATTTGACCTCTTCTGGTAGGACTTTAGGGCCTCGAGCTGCATTTGCGCTCAGATAAGTTGAAGAAAATGCTTGTTCCATTAACATGTCTCAAAAAATGGAAATACCGACCACAAGTGTAAAATTAAATTGTACGGATGACTCGTTGTATAAGCGAAATGTCATCAGGCAGCTGTAGCTCCTCGACTGTCCTTGTCCGATGCAGGTGGGTCACTGAATATAATCTGCCGGTTTCACACAATATCGATTCCCTCAGAGCTCCTCTGGCTAAGAGGCGAGTTCGACTCTCTGTTTCTTATACTGTATATATATAGAGTTTGCCACAGGACACATTCTGATATGGACAATATGATATGTTGTTTTTCTCTTAAACGATACAACACATCTAATTATGTGCAAGATCACCCACAATCACTGGAATATACTGATTACAGATACGGGACACAGGCCAGGAGGGGGCGATCTGATACAACCTTGACTATTTGCAACAACTGCCTAGTGTGAAATTGCTTCTCAAGTCAGCCATAAAATGTCATTGTGAGTGTGCAATGGCACTTAACCTATAAATAACCTGCGATTACTGAACATTAATGGACAGAAGACAGGGATCTTGATCAAAGAGTGACAGAGTGAGAATCTGGTTCTGGAGCGTGATAGTAGAGTCGGGTTTTGCGCTACACTAAAATTAGCAGGTTTGTGAACAGTAATGACAAATTAGCTGGACAATTTAAGATAAGCTAAGACATGAATTTCTTATCAGTAATTTTTAGCAGTTTTATTATCATATTACACTGACTTACGTACCTCACCGCGTTAGAACACGGATGCAACAGCGAATACGGCGGTATGATATTTTGTTACCCAAGTTACAGACCCATAACTCTTATTTATATGTATTTTGCGCTCTGTTTGTTTTGACTGGTGCACCTTCACCTCTCGAACTCCTCCTGTAGCAGAAGGGGGATTGGGAGGGGAGCTGAGCTGCTCAGGTCTTTCTTATCAATAATGTGTTATATTATCATATTTCACGGACGAGCAGGCCAGAAAAGGTAATTACCAGTGCCGTGCTATTAAGCCTGGTTTTTATTTTCCTCGTTTTCGCCTGGCCAGCTCGGGTAGAGGGCGGTCGGCATTCATTTCCCGTCTGGAGATTTATGAATGGCCTAGTCTGGCTCAGCCAAGCCATAAAAATATAGAAAAGAAGAAAGAAAATTGCAGAAGGGGGGCAATGGCATCGTGTGTCGGAGCACGCACGAGACAGAATTACTGCCGAAGCCAGTAAACATTCATGCGTTTCTGTTAGAAAATTTAACCGAGGTGACAGAAAGGAATAATAACTTCATGGCCTTTTTTGTTTATGGAAAAAAATACAGCCAAGGCTTTCGCTCACCCACGGATTACAGAGTTGTGTATGTGAGAAATGAACGCATGGCAAGATCTTGAAACGAGAAAGTCATCGTTTTTATAGGCGTATTTGTTCTAGATCTAAATAAAAGTCATTTGCTTGCTTAGCAAAGGCAGTGCTGGGTTAGATAACGTTGCAGGGCTTTTTGTTTGTTTGTTTGTTTACTTGTTTGGGGAGGGGTGTTATATGTGAAGGGTGCTTGGACCCCGCAGATTGCTGCTTGTTGCTTTATTATTGTTATTATTATTATTATTATTATTATTAATTATTATTATTATTTTGCATTTATTTTTTGTGTCTCTTGTATTTTACAATGTGTTCTATATCTACCAAACAACAACAACAACAACAAGACCAATGGGGTCGATATTGGAGGATATGAGGCCAGAGTATTGATCGCCATTTCCTGCAATGTTGCCTCCAATCACAAACTTTATTAAGAATCTAATCTCGATCTGCCATGGAATTAGTGACCCGGCTGATGTGAAGGAAAGATTCCTAACGAACATAAAAATCAAAGCCTCGTGTGCTGTAGTGCTTCTCTCCAGGTTTGGCTAAGCATCATGCTTCATAAGCTCTTATGCTCTTCAAAGGAGGCCTCAGTCTTACAGTCAGTGGATTAAAGATAGAGGCTTGGAATCGGTTTATTTAATTATTTAATATGGTAAGAAACAGGTGGGATTGTGCGAAGTGTATGTTGCGTTAATCACAGTGAATTCCCTGTGGTCCATTTAACGCTCTGGACCTTCACATAAAACTACATCCCTAACATCAAATCCCGCCAGCTTTTACTTTAATAGTGTCTCTGGATTCATTGGGTTGGGACATGCTAAGACACTATTTCCTAAATGCTGTACGTTTTATAGGTTTCATTCATGTTATAAATGATTGATCTGAAATATCTACACACAGTAGGTTGTAGCAAAGTTGTTTTTTTCAGTTTAAAATGTCTTTTACTTTCCTTGACTATCCCACACACCATACAATATAGGTGAGCTTAGCAGGTCTGTGTGAACTGACACAGCTGACACAATCTTTAGCTGGTAGCTTTCACAGAGGTCTTCTGCATAATCAGAACTCGTAAATTTCATACAGGGCTCCTGCATAATGAGATGATGTATGAGATTAAATTCTAGGATCAGACTAAAAGAAGAAGTGCCTGGAGTGAAACGGCAGGATGACGGCTTTTCCTCGGGATGAGTGTGCCCCCATGTGGCGTAGAAACTCCTCCGTGACTGGGAGTGTTGTATAAAACACTGATTACGTAATATAACATCTAATATATTTGCTTTAATGAGATAAACTGAGACATGACATAAAATTGGCCACATAAATATTGTAATTGCTATAATAAATAGCATAGTATATATATATATATATATATATATATATATATATATATATATATACACATCATTTTAATTCAAGAAACTACTTTATGTTACATTGAAATTAATCCATTATTGCACATCAGAGCAATGGTTCAATAGAACAGAGATAGTGTTGGACAAGCACTCTTCTGCTCCATTATGTATATACATAGTATATACTGTATATATATCACATTCAATGCACCTAAATAGTAAAACAAAACAAAACAAAATAATACGTAGCATAAAATTATATTGATCTACATTATTACGCATATTTGTGATTATGTACAGTTCAGTTACACTTAAAGATCTTCATGGTTCTATGGTTATGTATGGATACAATTTGTTGGCTTCTCTGTAATGGCACTCGAGTGGTGGAATCAATCTCCCCTGGCTGGATTCACTAAGCACTAAGCACGTAAATCTAAATGTAAATCTGCAAATCTGCACAGTTCACCCATGGATTGGTCAGAAACCTAGCATGGGCATCTACGCATCATGCCCATGTCAATGTGTCAGAAGTCTTAAAAGTCCTAGTGGCACTGATCTGACATCGAATGAGTCAACATGGAAAGAAAGTGCACAGACGAAATTGGGTGAAGAATAACCGCAAGACTTTTCTCGCAATGTTCTGCGGTCATCTCCAAGGGCAAAAGATTCTTAACCTTTAGCCTTACAGTCTCAAAAAGATCTCAAAACCAAACTGAACAGTCTTGGTCAACCTTCTACACATACTGTGTCACTCATCTGTGACTTCATCTGTGCTCTCCTTAGTCCCTTCTTACTTTTCTTTTTCAAACGTCTGACTGTCCATGGAATTTTCTTCTTTCCTGAGATGCTGCTGGACTCTCCCTTGGGCTTGTCTTGCTTGGAGGTCACAGATGGTGGGCAGCGTGTTATCCGTGGTTTGATATTTGGTGTGGATGGTTTCTGGACTGGTCTTTCCTTGGTTGATGTTCCTTTAGTTGTTGTCGTGGTCATAGTCATCTTTGTTGTCGTAATTTGCGTTGTTGTCCGTTGAGGCGGCTTGTTGGTATTCCCAAGCGGTTGTTTGGACGAAGATCTATGAGTGATGTATGTTCTTGGTTTCCATGTGGTCGATGGTCCTTGAGGTGTTGTCGTGGTCCCTGGGATTTCTGTTGTCATAGTCATTGAAGTCATCTTGATATCAGTTGTCAATGGCTTCCTATCCGTAATAGTAGTCATCTTTGTTGTTGGAATTTGCGTTGTTGTCCATTGAGATGGCTTGTGGGTATTCCTAAGCGGTCCTTTAGTCGAAGATCTGTGAGTGATGTATGTTCTTGGTTTCCATGTGGTTGATGGTCCTTTAGGTGTTGTTGTGCTCACTGGGATTCCTGTTGTCATAGTCATTGAAGTTGTCTTGATATCAGTTGTCAGTGGCTTCCTATGTGTAATAGTAGTCATCTTTGTTGTTGGAATTTGCGTTGTTGTCCATTGAGGAGACTTGTTGGTATTCCCAAGTGGTCGTTTTGTTGAATATCTATAAGTGATGTATATTGTTGGTTTCCATGTGGTCGATGTTCCTTTAGGTGTTGTCATGGTTGTTGTGCTTTCTGTAGTTGTTCCTGGTGAAGATGTGCTTGTAGTCCATGATGGTGGGGTATTGGGTGCTTTTGTGGATGTTCTTTTATCCAGTATTTTTATGATATGTTTGGCCCAAGCGTCCTCTGGATCAGAGCATATTGTAATGCCATTTTTTAAAAGAAACCTGTAAAATGACATTTTCAATAGTTAGTGATTGCATTTTATGGAAAGTGTTGCAAATTTCCTCATACCCTTTTACACATACTACCACAGAAAATGGAAATTGTCTATCAATATCAAAAAGATTAATGAGTCTTACTTGCCTTACAGCTTTGAGGTGACATGGTGAGTTTTCACGCACATAGCTCTCAACTTCTAAAACGCTGACCCTGTCTGTGCTGGTTTCTAAACAACATGATAATGGGTGTCCATGTCCTGCTGGAGAAAAAAATATTTCAGGTGAATGATAATTATTGGTCTATGGATAAAAAAATAATCATCTCTAACATATTACTCTTGAAAAGACACAAGATTGAACTCTACCTCTGAAACTCTGAAATTGACTACCACATACTTTCTATATCAGAGTGAAAACTGAGGTTAGACCACAGTGCTAACTGTTGAACTAAACTGAAGAGACGAACGCATTAAAAACTCACTCGTAGACGCGCCAACGATCCACTGCATGGCCAAAACAATCCCAAAGTAATTCAGCTTCATCTTGTCTTCTCCGACTCTCTCATCTATACTGTAGAAACTTTTCACCCAGAAATGTATAAGAGAGGGAGGGTCTCAACCCACTAACCTAACAGCCCCCACCCCTCATTGTCACCCAGTCCCACCTAGACCTCATTCAGAGACAGGAACAGATGAGTGTTCAGTGGAAACCAACTTTCACAATTCTGCGATGAGAAAGACCCCTGAATGGAACATTAGGGGTGATGGAGTATATGTGGTCTTCTCAGTGTGGACATTTTTAATAATGAAACCAGCCGTTATTGTCACTTTTTTTCAGGCCTTGGGGTTAAACGTAGTTTAGCCCAATACTGTTTAACTTCTAGTAAAATACCTAGCAAGAGTATAACACAAGACTTTTTCAAATAAATCCTTTGAACATGGTTCATAATAAGCATTTCTTGTCCTAATCATTCTGATTTTAATGTCTTTTGAGAAGTTCCTTGTCGGCTGGATCATGACACTTTCAGCTCGATTAATATAATATAATAGATAATAGATATCCAGTCCTGTGGCCAGAAACATCTTGTTGATAAGAGAGGTCAGAGAAGAATGGCCAGACTGGCTCGAGCCGACATGTTGTTTGTCCTGAGATGCGTTTCTGCTCACCACGGTTGTAAAGAGTGGTTATTGGAGTGACCAGAACTTCTAACTTCTACTAATTGCCTTCTTCTTTTATTCTTCTTCTCCATTTTTTTCATCCTTCCTTATTCTGTTTCTATTACCCGCTGCTCAGGACGGGATGACAAGGAACACCAAAAGTTGTAAACTATATAAATATTGAATCATTTTCTGGTGATGAGGTTAAAAACAAAAAGGGGCAACGGTCTAATGAACACAATTCCATTATCATACAAGAATAGAATAAAATGTTATTTTTCTGGTAGGAATTTTTTTTAATAAATGCCTACACACTACAATAGCTGCATGTAGTAAAACCAGTAGTATGATTGTTCTTGCATGGAAACTTTTTTGTGTTACGGTTTACACCTACACTGTGAATAGTATATTCCACCTCCTCACGAAAAGGAGTGTGCGTCTCCACCGGCGCTGAGACAGAGCAACGCGTGGCTTGATATTTTAAGGCTGTTTTTTTTAATCAAAGAAAAATACAGATAGATAATGAGGCACAAAAATGTCATATGTGAAAAGGAAAATATGGAAAACTGACATAATGGAGCTTCCCAAACTGACCTTTGGTGAAATCCATGGAATTTTACAGAAGGACAAAAACTCGATAATGTAATTTTACAAGCAAATACACGACAATAAATGGACATCCACGTACACTCAGGTTGTTTTTAGAGAAGTAAACCACAGTCAATAGCTTCGACACAGTTCTTAAAGAGGAAGCCACATTAAGGTTGCACGTAGCATTGCAGACCCCCGGCAAGACACTTATCTGGAAACTGATAGGTGACACTTTTTTTTTTTTCAGCATGGTTACTAAGCACCATCACAGGGACGCCCAAACAAATCACATACCCATACAGAGAAGACTTTATCTCTTAATCTTAAACAATCTCAGGGTATCAGGGTTGAAGCAGAAATAGACATTAGACAATAGACTCGCAACAAAAGACATTATCATCTGTCCTATCGATCTGTATCTGGATTTCTTTCATATTTTAAAAAGCTGGCCCTGTCACCCAGGTTTCTCCTTTACAGCATCATGAAGATCAGGCCGTTTCTCTCCACAGAGGGAACAGAAAAATTCCCTGCAGTCCCTTATCACCTGGAGTTTGGACTACTGCAGAGTGCCATTAAACCTCTGCAACTGTTCAACCTCCCCAAGTTCTCCCACATCACCCCACTGCTGCATCCCTCCACCGGATTCCTGTAACTGCCCCTTCAAATTCACAGAAGTAACGCTTGCGTACAAAGCCAAAGACCCTCATCACACCTTTCACCGCACCACATTTTCCTATGAGTCTCTAGCACGGCATGACTTGACCCACCATCCGTCAAGATACAAGGAAGACATGATTCAAGGCTCTTCTCAGTAGTCGAATGAACTTCCCTTGTCTTTCTGAACATCTGAGTCACTGGATGTCTTCAAATGAAGCCTGATCATCTACCTTTTCAGACTTAAATGATCACTAATTTTAAAATCGTACCATTTCATACTAATTCCTTTCTAAAAGGGTTTTAACTTTATTCTTAGACCTACATATTTGCACTTACACGAGGATATGATTTTAACGGAGACTGCAACGCTCTGGACATGAGCGTCTGATCAAATGCTCTACGCAAAAAAGTCAGCTTGCCACCTGTGTTAATGGCTGGTGCTATTTTTACACTATGGCTAGGTTCAGAAGAAGAAAACCACAAGTGTACAGCATGAGCATTTTTTTTTAAAGGGAGGAAGCATCATTGAAGTGGCATGTTGCACTGCAGATTACCAAGAAAGAGAGATCATCAATGTCTTGATGCATTTCTTGGTTTTCTTTCAACATGGACACTTGGCAGGACATGTCCACTAAAACATGGTGACCTCATACAATAGATATACAAACAAATTGAAAAGCTGATATAGAAATCAATGACAAACAGTTAGAACAAAGTTAATTTGATCTCTTATCAATCAATATCACTGCAATCAGATAGCTGAAGATCACAACAATGTTAGATAGAGCACTATGTTATGAACAACAAACAAAGCGAACCTCAGCTACTGTTTACTACATCCACAGTACGTGATTTGGCCAAAATGCATAATCCTTGCCAAAGTCTTTATGAGAATTCAGCAAATTACTCATTACTGTGAAACAAACCATTCGTTCACAAAGGCCTCGACTAATTTGTAGTCTTTGTGGATGTTCTGGGAGTTGAGGAGATTTGTGTTGTGCATTGGAACTGCTTGGGGTTTAATCGTTTCATTTATTTCATGAATGTTATATGGTTTTCAAACCGTTTGTAATGCATGATTCTTAAAAAATGCACAAATGAAGATTTATGGTATAGGTTCTTCCTGGAACATTTCATGTTATCCATCATAAAATGTCAACACTGTTTAAACGTAACTATTTTCATTTCCACTACTGGACATGTTGTTGTGGTGGTAACTGGATTTTGCGTCATTCAAAGCGAGTTATTAAACTGAGGATTAAGGAGCTTGTTCAAGGACTCAACAGTGAAACATTTTATTATTATTATTATTATTTTCATTTATGACTATTTCTCTGGTGCAAGGGAAATCGGGATGTTAGTTTATTTTATAACTTAACAAGCAAAAATGGCTACGCTTTATTCAACGTCCAAGGTAATATAAAAATCTCAAAGGCAGAAAAAGTTAAATTCCAAAATATCTAAGGATTGTTTAAAAAAAAAAGTTGAATTGGATTAATATATTTTCAGAATGTGGGTTTTTTTTTGCTTTAAAAAAAAAATTCCCATAAATTAAGTCTTACTGATATTTTAGACCTACTTTGCTCTCTAAATCCCCAAATTCAGATAAGTATATTTTCTGTGTCTTAAGAAATGACAGAACAAACATTAAAAAAATAATTTTATTTCATTAATGTCATGTTGTTTTCATACCTATATAAAATAAAGATTTACGGTATGATTCTTCTTTAAACACATGATTCATGATTCACAATGCGTTAATAAAGGTCGACACGTTAAGTATGATCGATATGTGTCATGTTGCATATTCTGAGACTGCTGTTCAAAAGTTATAAGAATAATTTCCCACATGACTAGAAAGTTTGTAAGAACAAATCACACACTACTAAGCATACTTTAGTGATAGGTGTAAATTCGGCCGAATCGTAGTAGAAGGAACATTAAGGAACATTATCATGTTTCTTGTAACATCTTCTCTGACCACTGATAAAAATGTTCTGTCCAGTCCTGAGCTTCCCAAATCCATCCATTTGCTTTCTGTTATCATTATGTTCTGTTTTCTTTGGTGTGCTGAGGTTTGGTCCATTGCGAAAGCGCGTCGATTTGCCCGAGAAGATTCCGTCATCGGGTATGTATGATTGCTGTATATTGGGAATGACGTGCTGTCAGTCAGAGTTGGTGTTATAGTGATTTTGGTCTCTTTTATAGTCATTAAATCTGTAGAAATCCAGGTCAATGGAGTAGTGGGTGCTTTTCTGATTGTCCTCCTATCCAGTATCTTCATGGCAATGTTCAGCCCAAGGATCTTCCCTTCTCATTTTAGGGAATGTAGATTACATTTTAGGGAAACATCCACATCATAACATGCGTCACTGTCAATAATAAACTTGAATAAACTTCAATGAGCCTTACAGCATTTAAAGGACATTCTATATATAACGTATTACCCCGATGCATGTAGTTAGATTGCATTTTATGGAAGGCTTTGGAACCTAATTTTTTTTA
This sequence comes from Pangasius krempfi, assembly GCA_037576825.1. Classification (NCBI taxonomy): domain Eukaryota; kingdom Metazoa; phylum Chordata; class Actinopteri; order Siluriformes; family Pangasiidae; genus Pangasius; species Pangasius krempfi. Next base: position 26,037,484 of record CM074977.1, read on the forward strand.
TTCATCCACATTAAAAATATTCTACATGACATACACATCACTATCAAAATAAAAACTAATTGAACGAGTCTTACTTGCCTTGTAGCTTTGATACGGCATGACACATTTATCATGCAAAAAGTGTTTCACGAAAAGAGTGTTATTTAGACAAAGGTCTCTCCTCTCTGCCCATAAACCTAGCAGGCTCCGCCCCCTCTCTACATCACAGCTTCAGCATTTTGCATGCTTTCTACTGGCTCCGGTGCTCATGCTGTCACACCACACATTTATAGTGTAGTTTATAATAGTTGAGGTTTAGTAGATCAGCTATAGAACATCAGCTTGTCCTTCATCCCGTAATTTCAACTCATCCATGTGAGCTCTGTATAATTTATAACGGTTTTGAAAGATAAACATCATTGGAAATGTTGTTGAGAATCAGTTGATTGGCTGCTTCATGATTGTCTTTAGATACAGTTGAGGCCAAACGTTTACATGCACCTAAGCTAAAGCCATCAAACTCTTTTTTTTTTCCAACAGCTCCATACATTTCCTGTGTTAAGTCAGTTAGGGTATTTCCATAAGTGGTCATTTTGAAACAAGAACTAAGAGCTGGATTAATTTCACTTTTTATTTACTAGATCAGAGTTTCAGTGGTTTAACAGTTTGTTAACATGGGCCTTCTTGCTCTGACACTCTTTTTTTCAGTTCATTTCACAAATCTTCTATGGGCTTCATGTCAGATTGCTGTGATGGCCACTCATGAAGCTATTTTGTTACACCTTTGGACGTATGCTTAGGATCACTCTCCTGCTGGAAGACCCAGTTGTCACCAAGTTTCAGCTTTCTGTTTGATGTCCAGAAGTGTTGCTTTAGTATTTCTAGATAAACCAACTTAATCCTCATGGTGGCATCTAATTTTCTGAAGTGCACCAGTGCCATGCACATCACAGTGCTCCCACCACCATGCTTCACAGTTAGGATGATGTTCTCCGGATTAAAAGCCTCAGCCTTTTTTTCTGCATACATAGTGCTAATCATTGTGGCCAAAAAGTTCAATTTTTGTTTCAAGTAACCAGAGAACACACCTCCAAAAAGCTGGAGATCACCTACAAACTTCAGTCTGAGACAGCCTTGTAGGCCAAAAAAAGGCAAAGGGCACTGTCTCAAAAGGTAGTCACTACATCAATTTCTGGAATCTTCTTGACTAAAAGAGACGGTCAACTTGGTGTATATAAAGTTTTGACCCACTGGAATTCTGTTACAGAGAATTAAAGCTCAAATAAATCTGTCTGTAATTGATTGTTTTAAAATGACCTCTCTCATGAATGAAGTACATACCCAAAACGACTTTCCAAAAGAAACGTAACATGGTAAGAAGAAAAGTGTGGAGTTGTGAAAAAACTGAGATTGAATATCTTTAGCCTAGGCACATGTAAAATTTAGCCTTGACTGTAGTTTGTAGATCATCTGAAAAGGACAATCCAAATGAATTCTTACTGATGTTTTTAAACCCATTTCGCTTAAATTCACATACATTTCTTTTCACTTGTCTAGAAATGACAGAACAAGATACAGGACAAACATTCTTACAAATTTTATTTAATAAAATGTTAACGGTTTTTACACATACCATTGAGACCACTGAAACAGGATATATTTTGAAGACTAAGGACTTTGGCAGTGGGAGTTTAGTGGTATCTTTATTTATTTCTTTTTTTATGGACCACTTCTTTTGTGTTGCAGTGTTGACGACAGCAGTATAAATGTTAATGATTTGCTAAAGTGACAATTTATTATTTTTTTTATTCTTTTGCAATTTGAAACATTTTCAGATAAAATTTAAAAGATCAGATGTTTAATCTCATGACTAAAACATGCAGTGAAATTAGGCGAGTTTAATACCCAACACGCACTCGCGCACACACACGCTGAAATTTCTGATTATTCGAAAAAAAATATTCATCTCATTTGTTGGCTTGATTGTGATATAAATAAGTATCGTGTTACATTTATATATTCTGAACCTTCTGTCCAAACATTAAAAGACTAATTTACAAATTGACATACTGTTCAGTAAGTGTACAAAATCGTGTGACTAGAAAATCACAAATAAATCGTAGTAGAAGGAACGTTACCGTATTTCTTGTATCTCAGACCCCTGACAAAAATGTTCTGTCCAGTCCAGAGCTTCTCTTTCCTTCTCTGGTATTTGGGATACTATAGATATCATTTGCTTTCTGTTTTCATCAGATTCTGTTTTTTTGGTGTTCTGCGTTTCGGTCCATTGTGTGCTGTCTCTTGTAGTGGCTTCTGTCCATTTTCTAGGTGTTGAGCTTGTAGGAATCCATGTCAGGGGGGTAGTTGGTGTTTTTTTGTTTTTATTCAGGATCTTGATGGCATGTTTAGCCCAAGCGTCCTCTGGATCAGAGCATATTGTAATGCCATTTCTCAAAAGAAACCTGTGAAATATTTAATAGTTAGATTACATTTTATGGAAGGCTTTGCGACCTAATTTTCTCATTCACATTAAAAATATTCTCCATAACGTACACATCACTACCAAAATGAAAATGAATTTAATCAGTCTTACTTGCCTTACAGCTTTCATTTGACATGGTGTTGTTTCATGAAAATAGCTCTCAATTTCTAAAACTCTGACCCTGTCTGTGCTGGTTTCCATACAACATGATTGTAGGCGTCTATGTCCTGCAGGAGAACAATTCTAAGAAACTTTAATTCAGCAATAAACATCGTTGCTAATATTTTATCCTCGCACAAACACAACATTACACCCTTTTTCTCTATTTTCTCTAATAAATTCATGGTGCCACCACCACACACTCTTTATATCATACAAAGCAAAGCAAACTGAGAATGCAGACCACAGTCTTAAGTACTGCGCTGAAGAGACAAACACATTAAAACTCACCTGTATATATGTCGCCTATCCACTGCATAGCAAACAACAGCACAGCGACATAATGCAGCTTCATTTTGTTCTCCGGCACTGTATATTCAACCAAAGAACTGAGGTATAACCCAAACCAGTGTTACTTGCAGAAAGGTCTCTCATATATAGCCAATAAACCCAGCAGGCCTCCGCCCCCTTTCTACATCACAGCTTCGTTTTTTTTTTTTACATGCTTTCTGATGGATATTGCACGCACTGTGATCAAACCCCAAATCAAATCAAATTTCTCCCTTTTTTATTAATTTGAAAATCCACTTTATGCTTGTTGAGGTTTAGTACATCGTCTACAGGCTAGCTTGTTTAATCCATATCAGAATTTCACCCATATGAGCTGTATTTATATTTTTAAGACAACATTTCGAAAGGTAAATATCATTGATATGCTGCTGAGGATCAGTTGCTAGGCTGCTTCTTGGACAGTCTATAGATGGTTTGTGTAGATAGAGTGTCTAAAGCAGACTATCCAAATGAAGCCTTATCGATCATTTAAACCCACTTTGCTCAAATTCAGATGAATGTATTTAGTGTGCAGCACTTTGCCCGAGGCGTGTGTACAAACGACAGAACAAAATACAGGACAAACTTTTATTTTTTTATCATTTTTTATTTCATGAGTGTTTTTTTTGCATATTTTGTAATGCATATTAAAACATTTTGGTCCGGTGCAGGTTTTCGGTATGGTTTTCCCTTACATTTCGTAATACACTTCGTATTATCCATCATAACGTGGAAACTCTGTAGAAATGTTAACTATTGTGGATGCGTCATGGTGGAGACTGAATTTTACTCATTTACATTTATGAGTTTTGCTGATGTTTTTTTTTTTTTTTCCCCAAAGTATTATACCATTGAGACCACTGAAACAGGATACACTTAAGGAGCTGAAGATTAAGGACCTTGGCGTAGTGGCAGTTTAGTGGGAAATTAATTATTTTTTTAAATTGATAACTTCGTTTTCAGTATTAAAGACAGAATACACAGTATATACACCAAGACAAATTTTCTTTTTTTAAATTTCTAATTACTAAAAGACCGTAAACTTTGGTTAGCTGGCACGACTGTCACAAAGAAATGATTAGTTCAGGACTGGAACCATGCGTTCTTTACTCGAGTCACCGTGTCTGGAACTGTCATCAGCACGGGTCAAACCTGATACCGTGTCTATGTGGAAGAACTCAATATCTACACTTTAAGATCTTTTGGACTATTAATTAAATATTGTTCTTCCTTGCTGTGTGATCCTGATGTGCGGTGGGGTGGGTGGGGTTGGGAGGGAGTACTAATTTGTTGGATAATCCTTTTTTCCACGTCTTTTGTATGCTTTTTTTTGAAAAATAAAACATTGAATTACAAAAAAAGTGAATTTCTAATTATTCTAAAAATGTTCCTCTATGACACAAAAACAGTTTAAAAATTACTCCTTACTTTATATTACATTGCATTTACTTTTTATACAAGTACAAAACCATGTAACTAGAGAATCTGTAAGAACAAATCACACACTACTAAGCTGTAAATCCAGGCTAATGGTAGTAGAAGGAACGTTACCGTATTTCTTGTATCTCAGACCCCTGACAAAAATGTTCTGTCCAGTCCAGAGCTTCTCTTTCCTTCTCTGGTATTTGGGATACTATAGATATCATTTGCTTTCTGTTTTCATCAGATTCTGTTTTTTCGGTGCTCTGCGTTTCGGTCCATTGTGGCAGCGTGTTGTTTTTCTGAGAAGATTCCAGCATTGCTGATGAATGACTGATGTATGTTGTAGATGGTGTGCTCTCAGTCATGGTCTCTGTGCTTCTTGTAGCTTTATTTGTCTCTGGTGTAGATGTAGGTGTTATAGTGGATTCTCTCCAGTTTCCAGTGCTCAAGCTTGTAGACATTTGTGTCGGTGTATTATTGGGTGTTCTTGAGGCGCTCTTTCTTTCATTAAATGATCTCTCTGTGGTGCTTGGCGTTATCGTCCATAGTGGCAACTTGGTTGTCCTAGATAAGTCTGTTGTCAATGGTATACGTCTGATGAATGTTGTACTTGTGGTTGGTGTTGTTGTAGTTGTTTCTGTCTCTTTTATAGTCGTTAAGTCTGTAGGAGTCCATGTCGGTGAAGTTGTTGGTTTCCATGTTGTTGATGTTCCTTTAGGCGTTGTCATGATTATTGTGCATCCTGTACTTGTTCTTGGTAAAGATGAGCTTTTAAAATGAATTTAATCAGTCTTACTTGCCTTACAGCTTTCATTTGACATGGTTTTTCATGCACATAGCTCTCAATTTCTGCAGCTCTGACCCTGACTGTGCTGGTTTTCATACAACACGGTACTGGGCGTCCATTTCCTGCAGATGGAAAATGATCAGAAACCTTAATTGAACAATAAATATTACATATCAATGATAATTGATGAAAACTAGCTAATATTGTGTCATTGTACTGATGCAAAATTACACGCTCTCTCTCTCTTATAAACTCCTGTTATTGCCACATGTTCTCTGTATCACCCAGAGCGAACTGAGGTGAGAGACCAGAGTGTTCATTACAGAACTCAGCTGAAGACACAAACACAGGAAAACACACTTGTTGACGCACCAACTGCATGGCCAAAAGAAACCCAGCAAGGTGAACTGTTCTCTTCCAAAAATGTTTTAACGTTTAACCCAAAGGTGTTCTTTGAACCCATACAGGTTCGTTGGTTTGATCAGGACACTATCAGTAAGTATTCATGTGACTAGAAATCTTTAAGAACAAAACACATGCTATTAAGCATAATACGCTGATAGCTGTAAACTCGGCTTCCCTTTCCTTCTCTGGTGTTCTGGAAGCTGCCGATATTGTTTGCTTTCTATTCTCATTAGATTCTGGGGTTTGATTGTATGATTGATGTATGTTGTGGACGGTTGTGCTGTCAGTCATGGTTGGTGTTGTTATAGTAACTTATGTACCTTTAATGTTCCTTGAGTTAGTCGGAGTCCATGTTGGTGGGCAATGGGGTGCTTTTATAGTGGTTCTTCTATCTAGTGCTTCTATGGCCCATTTGGTCCAAGGATCCTCAGGAACATAGCAGAACATATAGTTGTTCTGTTTACCAAAAGAAACCTGTAAAAATGGCATTTTTCATAGTTAGATTTTATGGAAGGCTTTGCCGTCTAATTTGCTTCCACTTGAAAAAAATAGTCTTCTACATAACGTGTGCATCATTCTCAAAATGGAAGCAGATTTAATAATCTTACTCGCATTACAGCTTTGATAGGACAGAGTGAGTTTCAACAACTTTGACCTTGACGCTGCTGGTTCGCATACAACAAGATTCTCTGCAGGAGAAAAATGCTAGTCGACTCTAGTTGAACAATAGAATAATATTTGCGATGAAGACTGATGAAAACATCATGGCTAATATTGTATCCTTACACAGACACTACACACTTTTTCCTCACGTACATATTCTCTACATTGTTCACTACTGAACTGTGCTGAAGATTTAAAAAAAAAAAAAAAAAAAAAAAACGCATTAAAACTGACCTGGAAGCATGCCGAATGTCCGCTCCACGGCGAACAAAAACGCAGCAACGAGATTCAGCTTCATTTTGTTTCTCTTCATTTTGTTCTCTCTCTCTCTCTATACTCTATATGTTCAACCACAGAGAAAGGCTTCTCAGCACACAAACCCTGAAGGCCCCGCCCCTCGCTACTTCACAGCTCCGAGACACGAGGGCCTAGCTAGAGTTTGCATGGGTTTTGCATGCTTAATAATTTCATTTAATAGATACAATGGTCACAACACCTTATCCAAATACTCAAATTTTGGATTCCTCAAAGAAATCCCCATTAGCAGCTATTACAGCTCTACATACTCTAGGCATCCGAGCCGGTGTCTTGTCTATCATGGA
>CM074977.1:26059158-26074321 GCA_037576825.1 Pangasius krempfi
GTGGGTCGGGGTGCCCCTGTTTGTTTCTTAACTATGTTAAAGGCCACTACAACCAATTAATTATATAGTATTATTATTTATTAGTACACTAAATATTCATATTCCTTATATATATATATATATATATACGGTGGCACAAGATATAAGAAAAGCGTCAGGTAGAAATGTGAATAAACGGCCAACTAAAGTGATACATTTTACATAATCAGTAAGAAGAAAGTCTGATGATTCATGATGTCATAGTTCAGTATTGCTTGGTATCGTTTTCCCGTCATCTTCAGCTAGACCTATGAAAAAAATAGATATATCTTTACCTATTAAATGCTTTTTATCTTATTAACAATACAGTAAATTTTGACGTGGCGTATTGCTAAGCATCAGTGCCAATTTGATGTCCTTGTCTCCTTGTAGTAATAAGTTACATTACATTTAGGATATTTATGTTCTAAAGCGCTTAAAGTAATATGTAATAAGTTAATAAGTTAATATATCTGAGGCGTTCTTGCACCTAACACGGGTTTACACGTGGAAAAGGAAGCTTGTAGGCTTGAGAAAGATCTCTCTGTGGTTTCACTGCAGTCACAGCTAGTGGAAGCTTTCAGATCAACCACAGCTCCATAGGTTTTCATGAAACCACTTTAAAGCAAATCTTAACCATCGGTAGGCTGGAGTGTGAAGTCAGGAATAAAACACAACGCGCTGTGCTGCTGTGGGAAAATAATCAACAAACCGAGCGCGTGAAACGTGAAGCGGAGTTACTTACAGCACGTCCTGCCGTTATTCCTTTATTATTCCTTTAATTAATATTGCAGGAAATTGCTAGCAATTTACAACCGTTTTCATTTGTTAATGAACTAAACACTAGACTTGTTTTTTTTTAAAAATCACAATGGTTTCATTCCTGTTAACCAATAGGATGCTGCTTTTGTTTAGGGATAAAATACAGACATCTTGTACTTGTACTGACTGTACGTTGTCAAGCCTGAAACGTTGAAAGAAATACAGTATATGTGGTTTGGAATATCTGAGGAATAAAACACGTCAGGACATGATTTTATCGGTAAATAATCAACGCCGGAGTGATGTCATGGTGTTACCACGGCGAAGTTGATTACTTTCCACTAACATCACCACATCCAAAGCATTTTATTCCTCTTATACCACAGCGATTTCCCAGTCGTCCCCTCACCAGCTCAAAGCATGTGGCGGAAAACTTCCTGATACAAAGCGCTGACACTGGAGACTCCTTCCATAACTGTTAAATAAACATCTCCTTATGGAAAACTTCACCATGTCAGTGATTATGTGTTTTTCGAAAGCTGGTTTTCAATCCATTTCAGTTCTTAATTGACCGATTTGACAGATTTCCTTTGTTTCGATTATAAGCAGTTGATTTCAGGACAATAATATAAATGTTAAATATATTTTCAACAGCAAAGATGACATGCTCTGCAAAAACTGGTAGCCCACTGCTTTCTGAATACTGCAGTTTCCCACAGGCTGTAGTGAACTGCAACATCTGCAACCAAGTTCCATACAAACCTACTCATACGGTGCTTAATATACACCTGAGATCACGCAGAGGAGTGCTAAACGTGACCCAGGCCGCGTGGGTTCACCAAAAGCAATCGCTCCGAGCTCAGAGCAAGGGGAACAGAAAGTGGAAGCTTTCGCTCCAACCACACTTCCTGTGACTTTGTTACCTCCAAAGTCCAAAATTTTCTTTCGACGTAGACCTGTCGCGTACAAGCGCACCATTTACAGTGAACGATGAAACGCTCGTTAGCAGCAAATGTAAAGCAGATGCCAAAACACGCCTCATTCTCAGTCTTTATGTCTTCAAAAGATGGCATGATGTAATGAAATAATTCACAAAAAGACAACCCCGTTTTTTCCATGGTGTTTTTTTTTTTTTAAATTAATAAGGAAATACTTGGTTGAAAGAATCTATAAGCAGTGAATATATCATAAATAGTGCTTATCTGTCTTTAATGTATGTTCTACATAAATGTTCTACATTCACCAAAGATCAGCCCAAGGTTCTTTGAGCACCGTGATAGGATTCTTAGTAATCAGATTGTTTTTAGTCATCTTCTGTGACATGTTCATGGCCCGTGAGCATGCCACGTTCCCAGCGTTGTCGCCTCGGAGCCATGTGTTCACGGCGCCCCCTAGCTGACGATCGCAAGAAGGTCGGTCATGGATGTAGAGACGTAAAGAGGAGCATCGTCGACTGGCTTCATGTAAGACGATTGTGCATGATTATGAAATGCTGAGGTTTCAGAAGCAACATGAAATATATGATGGCGTAGGAGTACTGGCTTCCTGAATTTCAACACCAATCTATACTACTTACTTCATTGTACTCACATACACTCACATACTCACAGAATTGGGAGTATTTCCCCATAAGCACAAGCTCATGATTATATTATTCACAGTATTATTATTTATTAATACTTCATACACATTCAATCAGATCAAATCCTGACCTGAATCCTGAATTTTGCTGTGGCACCTAGTTGCTATCAATATGTCTTTTTTTTTTTTTTTTTCTTTCATGGAAGCGTCTAGCTTCTCTATTCGATGGTAATTCTTAAAATAGCAGCTGATCTCACTACATTCCCTTCCTTTTTTTTTTTAAATGAATGAACCCATGACTTCCTGTCATAAAACTTGATTATGCCAGGTTTACTCTTTAGCTTTAGTTTTAGATTTTATTCAGCACAGATTTATGACTATGGTGTAGTGGCTGAATAATAAAACGTACATTATGATTGATCTGGCTTGAAAGCTCTGGGTTAGCGGTATATTATTTATTGTTATTGTAGCTACGAGTGGATTTGTAGCAATCATGATTTTTTTTTTTTACCCCCACTTTAAGCCACGGATGCCGTTTAAATGCCATGTAAATGTTGATAGTTGACAGAGGATTAATATGGAAAGGTTCTGCCTTGCTATCTTCCCCAATCCAAAGCTACACCCACACCCACACCAAGTGACACAAGGAATTGTCGTTTAGAGATCAAAAAAAGGGAAGAAGGTCTTTTAAAGCATGACATAGCTAACTAACAACATTTAATAACGTCTGAAATATTAGCTAGCATGACACTAACACGCTGAAGGCTAAAATGTAGCTGTCACAATACCATCAGCTACCAAATACAAAGTCTGCGGAGCAACAGAAGATAGATTACAGTGATGGGTATTGGGTCTCGTTCTCGCCGTCACACGTATTAAAGTTTCGATTGCTTAAGAGTTTACTTGAAATTGTCTGACGTTAAAAATTCACCTTAGGATTCGAGACTAACGTATGGAAACGTATCAAAGGCTTTAGGTGGATCTGAAAAAAGGAAAAAGCGTGCATGTACATGTAAGTGTATATCTCGAACCTAAACAGCGTCCGTTACAGGTACGTTACAGTACCACGTATACGCACAACAGATGTGATGGAGTGTATATAGGGGCTGAGAGATTCCTGCCAGAATGTGGTCTGATGCAACCTGGTGGAAATATTGCAGTCTGATAAGCAAGGGTGCTGCAGGTATCAATATGAGTGATGCGCTAGCTAACTAGTTTTAAGCAAACACAAAGGTCTAAATGTAATCCTCATTTCCCAAAAATCTCAAGATTCGCCTTTAGCTCCTGACACACATGACTCAGTTAGTATATAACTAACTAACCTAATATATCTCATTTACTTTAGTAAATATATATAATGTGTGTGTGTGTGTGTACAAAACTGACCAGAATGGTGATATAATATATATAAATGAACTCTGTGGTCATGGAGCTTATAAAATCATTCAAACCTTCATAGGATGTGTGTCATGTTTATGCTGAAGTCAGTGCTGAACTACATTACCCATCAGCCCCTGCGTGTCACATGTCCCCCTTAGCACTCACACCTGTTCTGTGTTCCCCTTAATAAGCACACTTATTTAAGTTCTGGTTTCTGTGTGTTTCATTGCCAAGCTTTTGTTTGGCGTAGTCCATGTGGTTTGCCTTTTGGCTCCTGTCTGGGCTATTTGTTTGCCTTTTTAAAAAAAAAAAAAAAATGGTGATAATGTGAAGATTTGTGAAAACTACAGAAGTTCACAGATATAATAATATGAAGTGTGTTAAAGATTGCGTCGCTGAGCTGCAGACATCATGTTCATCAGACTGCCGAGTCACTATTCCAGCGTACACAAAGCCCGCATTTGTTCCGTCATTATATTAAACGTAACTTAAAAAAGGAAGTACAGTCTTTCTGACCCACAGTCTTTTCACTATTAAGTGCTCAATAAAGTTTTTTTGAGAGCCAAAAACAAGCCCTAGTGAACAATCTTAATCGGTACGCATCATACCCTATAACCCTGTCCTTTTTTTGCAGTGCTGTTTTTTTTTTTATTAAAAACAAGCAATCTAACCAGACGTTGGCAATCAGTCAAGACGTGGAGCGACACGCACAGCACATTCGATGAAATTATGTCTCCGGTTTGAACGAGTGCTGTCTGTTTCGCTGTCACTGTGCTACAGGTGCTTGAGGATAGAAAACATAGACAATTGTGCAAACACAGGGCCATGAGATTCCAGTAACAACGTGGTCTGATGCAACCCGATGGAAATATTTTGCTCTCATAAGAAACAGAGCTGCAGTTATCAATATGAATGAGAGCATATGCTAGCCATAAGGAAAAATCATAGATCTTTATGGATATAGAGCTTAATGTGCCTTTCGGTTTAACATTATATGCTATAATGATATAGATAATGAGAAACGTTTGCAAGTGTGCGACATTGGATTTAAAACAAAATTAGGACTAATCAAGTTTACCAATGCAGCAGGCCTGTAATGTCATCTCTCTTAAACACAGTATGTGTGTTTATTCCTGCAGTTTCGTCTTTCTTCTTTAATCTTTTTCTCCCATCATGGGACTGCCCATCAGTTTCGCTATCATTCATACACTTGTCATCTTCGTTGAAGGTTTGAAGCAGTTTGATACTGTGATATAGAGACTGGGTTGTTCAGTTCTCGTACCATGAATATTTCATACCGTTCCATCCCTAGTGGTTAGTTGTGATCTCAGGACCCACGGGCCTCAGGTGGCAGATTCTGAGGTTTATAAATCACGGCAGAGGAGCGCTTTAGGCATGAATGATTCACCATTAAAAAAAATAAAAACTTTTTTTTTAAAAAAAGCCACCTTGAACTTCCTGAAAGTGGGGCAGAAAATAAGCTTTCGTTTCAACCACATCCCAGAGGTTCCCTTCTGGGGTTAGATTAATGAAATTTCTCAGCAAACTACATGGGAGATCCTCTATATTCACAGCAAAACTATCTGCGAAAAAAAAAAGAATACATAGATAAACGCTTTGCTTTTGGAGTGGTATTTACGGTAGGGTCCAAAAATCAGACATTATAACTTAGCATTTCAGTATAGCCATGAAATACAAAACACATATATATTTTTTGTTATAACAATTTGTCCCGTTTGTTGCTCAAGACCTTGTCATGGCAAAGGGGCTTATATGCCTTGGGGTTATGTCACCAGATCTCACAGACAAACAGCAATGCCAAAGACCCTTCATGAAAGATCCAAAAAAAAAAAGGATAAAGTGGACTCTTTACAGATTACGGGTACCGTCACCCACCTCTGGAGCCAGGCCTGGGGGTTGTGTCTGCAAGAAAGCACCTGGTGATTAAGTAACTTGTTTCAATGATTCCCTGCTGACTTTAAAGTGGCTGGGATGAAAGTCAGCACCTCCAAGACCAAGGTCATGGTTTTCTCCTGGAAAAGAGTAGAATGCTCCATTCAAGTGATTGGGGAAAGAACCTGGCCCATGGATGAAGCCCCTGGGGCAGACCCAGAACCTGCTGGAGTCTTGGCAATGTCCGGGGATCCCTCAGGAGGAGTTGGAGTCCGTGGCCAGGGGTAGAGAAGTCTTGGATGACCTTTTGTCTGTTGCTACCATGACTCCTAGCAGGGAAAAGTGGAAGGAAAAACGAATAAATGAATTTATAGACCTGGAAAATGAAACATTCACTGTGTCCTTAGTTCCCTTCTCACACGCTAGCCAATGACCACTTCTCTTTTTAAAAGACAGAGCTCTGCAATGACTATGCAAGTCTCGTATGCAAAGTGTTTAATTTCTATAAACAGGAATCTTGACAGACGTTTTGACAAATGGTTCTGTAACTTTTCAGAGCTGTCTAAAAGTCTGAGAGTTGCCTATAAAGGATGAGATTTGATCATTTGAGGAGCATTTTTTTTTTGCTCAGTTGAAACTAGTATTTTTTATTGTTTTAGAGTGGTTCAGTGATTTGGGGGGATTTTCAATGTTACGCAATAAGCAGCTACGGGCACTCGTCCTATGACACTTGATTCTGTAGTCTGTGGAAAAAATGTTTAATCATGGCAGGATTGGTTACTTAATCAGCCATGTGGAAGAAGAAATTAATCTTTGGGTTTAACCACACTTTATGTACTTAGAAAGGCATTTTTAATTCACACTCTCAAACCAAAATCTTTTTCTCAGCCATCAACCACAACAAGGATCATGTGAAGTGAAGTGAAGTGACATGTGGCCAAGGATGGTGACCCATACTCAGAATCTGTGCTCTGCATTTAACCATCCAAGTGCACACACAGTAGTGAACACACACACTGTATCAGTATAACAACTAAAGAGCAGATTTGCTTTACTTGACCTTGGTCAAATAATACTAATATATCGACATATGTATTATATCATTGGAAGGGCATAACATACTGTAGCATTCTCTATAGTATTCCATGATGTTAGCAGCTATTAGAGACTGTTCAGCTTCTTTAACAATGGATTCATGACGGAATTTCTTAAAAAGTTTAGTCTTTAAATATTAACTGATCACACACAATGATGATTTAGCAGTCGCATTACCTAACAACAGAATAGAAACAATTGTCACTTCCTTAAGCAAAAAACAAACCTACAAAAACATGATCATTATTGATAGTTTTTTTAATGTCATTATCTTGGCTTGGCTTGATGTTGAAATATTCTTTAAAATGTTTTTTTTCCCCTCTAAATCCCGATGGCTTCCTATTCGACTTTTTTCCGCACCGAGCTCATCAATCCTTTGGACGTTGTTGTGCTGGAAGAAACCGAGCTCCTTTATCGTTCCAGTGAAAAGGAAATCTTAAATCTACAGCATACAAAGACATTCTAGACAATTGTGTGCTTCCAAATTTGTGGCAACGGTTTGGAGAAATGTGATGGAAGTGATAGTCAGCTGTCCACATTTTTTTTTTAATACCATTATAGCATATGTCTATAAGCTCTACTTGATTCTAATGAGCTACAGAACGTCTTCATATTTTGGGCTTGTAATTGTGATTTTACTGATTCATGCTGACTATTACTGTTAGTCAGCCAGTATCTCACAATCTCATTTCCCCTTTCTGACAAGCAATAATTGATCAAAAATGCTAATCTCATCACAGTTTCACAACATTAAGTTGTGAAGAGGTACCACGCATCGGTTTTTAACTGTGACACATTTCTAGGATTGTCATTATCTTCTTGGGAAATGGACGAAGAAGGCTCTTGTTGGGGCTGTATGCTTGAATCGGATGCTAGATTCGCACTAACAAGCGACGGGTCATTCGTGTAGGTTGTCTCTTATGGCCGACTAGCAGATTAGCAAAAACAAGCTAACTGTACTAGTTATGTACACTCATCAGGGGCACCAAGGAGCTCTGTCAATTGTCAAGTGCTTTTAGCAAGCGGTACTGTCACGAAGGAGCAAAAAAAATCACAACACTGACCGAGATCTCACTATAATGAGCAAGCCGGAGGTGAGGGTGGAAGGAAAAACTCCCTGAGACAGTCTTTGAGAAGGAAAGGCAACACCAGATAGTGAGATTTTGATTATTACAATATACACGAAAGTCAGCACTGTAACATGTCTGAAGGAAACCATGCCTTTCACACAAGCCTAAGATTTCCAGCTGTGATATGCTGTCATTGCATATATACGGTTGAATTCTTCATTCTAGCCTTCGTTTTCACCCTTTTCCAACTTTTTTTTTTCTCTACACATTCAATTAATTATTATTATAATTATATTTTTACCCATAATGACCCCAGATTTGAAAATTAACATAAATTAGATTGTTAGTAGCAAGTAATTCACTAGAAAATGCCTTGTAACCATTCTTATTTCAGAAATCATGGTGGAATCACTGCAGCATGACGCTACGTTTCCCAACGTCTGTCTCTCCTCCTTTACGCTTCATCTGCGCAATCTCAAAATCGCGCAGTTAACCTAACCGCTCTGTTTTTGTTAACTTGCTCAGTTTCGATTTCGGTAGAATGAATTCAACGGAGGTGCAAACATATACACATTTGTTGGGGAATATGCTCAGCTTAATCCTTGATCTAATTTATTATTTTACAATTGATAAAGTCAGGATATTTTGGATTGCTCGGGATCATATGATTGTATGACGTACTCATTGAATCAAGTAAATCCGTAGTTCACATTTCTCGGAAAAGGTCAAGCTTCTTCAGCACTCTGAGTATTGACTTTTATACGGAGTACAACTGTAATAAGCTGTAATGGTCTAAATAATATATATGAGAATATGTCATACATATGAAACTCATTCATGTTGGTGATTCATTGAACAGACTTGCTCATGATGGCCTTTTAGTTTCCATTTGACAAGAATCAGACATTAGTCAATGGACACTTCTCTTTTCCAAAGGCACAGGGGTCAGGGGTTTTGTAAACGGCTCAATGAATGAACCACAGAGGCGTGAAGGGCACTCGAGATGGCCATGTGATCAGCTACGAGGACGTTGTGCCTTGATCCAGTGTCCTGTCACTCATTCTCTCTCTCATTCACACACACCTGGTTCATACGGTCCAAAACTACTCTCAGCCTAGTCCTCTTATCACACAATTCTTCAACTACTTAATTCCAGCCACTCATGCTCATTCCACAGGAGGGTGATGAATTTCCATATCTTGGCGAAAGCATTATTGCAGATTCCCACATCCTTCCTCTTTTCTGTTCTCATACTACCTCCGGGGAGAGGAAATACCACTGAGCCAGCGTTCACTGCATCATGCCTTCCGTTCATCTTTTATCACAAGGAAACTTCTTTTTACTTGTTTCATCATTGTGTCGAATTATTCGTCTATTCTTCGTTTATTTAAAATGGTCTGGATCATTTGCAGATCAGAGGATAGGTATTTACCCGCACTTGAACTTTCGATTCTTTTAAAAGTGAACGAATATATCCACCAAAGGTCTGTGACACTAGTCAGACAAGCAAAAGAAAGACGCCTAGGGTTATTCTGAGCGCAATGCCACCACCACCATGCTTCACTCTGGGAATGATGTTTTCAGGATGATGAGCAGGGTTGGGTTTCCATCAAATGGAGGCCAAAAAAGTTCAATTTCAGTCTCCTCACACTACAGGACCTTTTCCCACATGTTAATGCTAAGTCTCTAGAGCGCCTCTTGGCAAATGCCAAGCAGGGGTTCATGGCTTGCACTAATTTTTTTTTCCATAAAGCCAGCTTTGTGGATTGTCTGGGCTACAGTTGTCCTTTGAACAGCTTCTCCTTTCTGAGCAGTGTATCTTTCCAGCTACTTCAGCATTAGTAAATGGCACTCATAATTTCTGTTTCCGGTGTAGCAGCTGAGCGTGATTTGTTCTAATAATTTACTGTTTTTGTAGCAATAGCTAATTCAAAGGGACTTCTATGGCAGACGCTCCACATCATCATGGTTATTTAACAAACCTGAACTTATCATCGTTAACATGGTGAAGCTTTCTGTAAGGAATTCAATATGGAATGAGTCTGCAGTGTCAGCACTTTGTAACACTCAGTGACTTCACTACGGAAAAGTGTTCAAGACTAGACACGTTTGTGCTTTCCTTTTCTTTCTTTTATCTTATTAACGTCGAGAGAGAGGAACAGAGAGGCTGCGGACGGATACTATTTTTAGCTGCTATAATGTAAGTGAAACAGGAAGAAAATTGTTTCATGGGCTTTCCACAATATTAGGCCTCATTTATAGGCCTTTCAGCAAAGTTGTGTGGAAATGTTTTCGTAGGTCAACCATGCCACCAGATCCTGATGGATTTACACATTTTTAGGTAACGTTAATTGTCGTAAGTCATGTGATAAATCCAATCAGCCTTAAATTACCAAGTGCATTCATGGCACAGCTGATTTACGTTTAGTCATACCCAGAAAAAAAAACTATAAAAGCAAAGCTCATAGAATTGACATGACTTAATGACTAAACAGCGACATGTGCTAAATCTTCCAATAATGCAGCTCGGCCATCGCAGCGAATCGGCTACCATAGACACACGATATCTCCTCTACTTTATAGCCATTTCTTTTGTCCTAATTTATTTTGTCCTAATGCTCCATTGTGCTCTGGCCACCTCAGAGAAAAGTGCAATGGAACGGTCATTCAGTGGAATTTGGAAAATTCCCAGTCGGGAAACCCGAGTTCTCTAACATAAACACACTGGATATAACAAAATATGGTGGCACACAGCCAACAGTAAACCATGTTTCCCTTTGCATCATTGTACACTTGATAAAACTTGATTTTACTGGATATGTAGCTCTTGTGTTGTGAAAAGATGTTTTAACAGCTTTGTAAGTATAGATTTGTGACATACTTTTTGAAGCCCTATCACGACGAGACCGTTGTGACAGAACGTTTTTATGAGCAAGACGGCTGACCTTTCTTATATTCCATCGTTTTTCATACGAGAATACGTGATGAGCTGACGAACGAAGCTGTGAAAAGTAGCTGCTTTCGTCTCTGCCATTAAAGCATCATCTTTTATCCATAAGCCTTGCAAGAGAGCAGAGATCCTTACCGCTCAGAGCAATTTCCAAACGATTTCGCAATGATTACATATTTTCAAGCGAGTTAATGACTCAGTTGGACCTTAATTGCTGTCTGAGACGCATCGAGACGCATTCATGTTTGGGCTACAATCGTGATGTGGCTCTATGAGTCACAGACCACCTCCGAATGTGCCAGGTGTGAATGGGGCCAATGACATATCGTGTGTGTGTGTGTGTGTGTGTGTGTGTGTGTGTGTGTGTGTGTGTGTGTGTGTGTGTGTGTGTGTGTGTGTGTGGTGCTCTGCAATTGACTGAGGTACCATCCCAGGTGTGTTCCCGTCCCACGCCTAGCGTTTGCAGGACATCCTCCAGATCCATCGCGACCCTGCCCAGGATAAAGAGAAGCATTGCTCTGAAAAGTGCTGCACTGAATTCAAATTCACGTGAATTCACTCTGACACACAGACAGAATTGTGTTCTGTGTATGTTTGCGTGCATTTACCTCACTGGGTTGGCGCTATTATCCACTAACGTACTCGTGTGAATCAATTCAGTGTGCCATTTTTAAAAAAAGACTGTGCTGGATACGTATCTAGCGCTTGGTGATATTTGATCTCTCACGTGTCTCACGTGTCTATGTACAGTATTTACAGTACGTCGAATACACATATGTTTTGTTAATTTTCCTCGATTTTAAATGGTTTAAATAATATAATGTATTTCAGATTTCAAAGAAAATAGCATAAAGCACACTGACTTACATTGCAACATTTTTTTAAAAAATTTTATAGATATTTTTATTCCTGTAGTGTATACACTGTATTACGGTCTGTAAAGTGTTGAGACAGAGAGAGAGAGAGAGAGAGAGAGAGAGAGAGAGAGAGAAGTTGGTTTTGAGGCTCGTGTGAAGTGTTTCGATAGTTTTACTGAAAATGTGAACACATTATTGAGAAATGTGTGTTAGTGTGTAAAGAAAAAACTGTAACAGAGATGACCAAACTTTTACATTGAAATGAAGGCGTGTGTGTGCGTGTGTGTGCGTGTGTGTGCGTGTGTGTGTGTGTGTGTGTGTAGGAACTTGGATTGATTTATAAAAGCAGTGACCTGCATCCAAATCATAATACATCTTTAAATCATCTTTTTTTTTTTCTTCCCGTTTGCCAAACTACAGATTCATCGGCAACATTTCAGCAAATGAATCATCATCTAATAAAGAGAAGTTAGACCACTCGGTTGCCTAACTGAAGACTGGCAGGAGACTGTTACACTTGACACATGACAAAGAAAACTTTCTTTTTTTTTTCCCGGTAAATTCCCCGTGTACAGACAACATTTTGCCTCGGGGGGCTGTGATGTTAAACGACAAAACTGGACAGAAAAGTGCTGACAAAAGTCTATAGACAGACAGACAGACAGAGAGACAGAGGGGGAGATATTTCTCTGCGAGGAATTCCCAGACGGTTGAGCCCATCATGTGTCATGGTCACTTCCTGTTTTTTGAAGTATTTAAGATGAGAGCATGAAGAGCCACAAACACTCGCACCTTCGTTCAGCTCTGCTTTGGTAACGCACACGAGGAACAGCTGAGAAACATCGGCGACATGCCTTTCAGCCAGAAGATGCGAAGTCTCGCTGTGATCGCCATCCTTGCCTGTATTGCTATTACAGTAGCAAGTGAGTCCAAATGACTAGAACATTTCAATTTCATGTCATTATTTAAGAATTGAATATGATTCTCAATATTGCTGTTGATGATTTCTATGTTGGAGTAGAGATTATATGTTGGATCATATTACGGTTGTATGTCAATTGTATGTTAAAATCTATATATGTTTTTTTTTTTTTTAAATCTCAGCCGAGAAAGAGTCCGTGTGCTGCAAGGAAGTTTCCTCCAAAAAAATCACCGTGCCCATAACAGGATTCAAAATTCAGCCACCAAGACCTCCGTGCGTCAAAGCAGTCATGTGAGTGATCTTAACGGACTAAACGGATGTACGGATGCATCGTGTTTTAACCCCGCATGCATTCTCACTCACTCACTCGTCCTAAAACTTTTACAGCTTTTACACATCCGAAGGTGCCGTATGCAGCCACTGGAGAGAGAACTGGGTCAAGAACAAGGTCACGGAGCTCAGGAGACTTCAGGCCAAAGAGTAAGTTCCTCAGTACTAACACTTAGGGTTATTTTTGCTTTTTTTTTAAATTATTATTATTATTATTATTATTATTATTATTTATTTTATTTTTTTTAATTAATGTGTATGTTTTGTGATCTTTCTCACAGAAAAAGCCTGACGACGAGCACTTCAACATCCGTACCCCAGACAGCTGGCTCCACTTACAGCTTCAAATCCACTTTAAACAATTAAATTATTATTATTATTATTATTTTTTTAATTTATCCATTTGGGAGAACCTGAGATATTTATTGGCTTTTTTTTTTCCTGTTGAAATATAATTTATTTTTTTTTCCCAATGTATTCAGTTGTAACTTCGATTAATTGAATTATAAAGCAAATGTTTACATAATTTATTTATATTGTTTAATTTATCAATTTAGTTTACATATGTCTGGTCAACCCAGTCGAGTGACTACACCACAGCCTCAAACATGGCCACTCTGGACTCCATGTCACACACACACACACACACACACACACACACACACTGCCTTGCTCTCAGTCACCATATATGTAGAGACTATCATTCATGGAAACGTTGTGACGTATACGCTCTAGTATACGCTCTATTCCTCTGTATTTATTCTCTGTATCGCCTGTACCGGTTTTGTCCGTGACTTTGCCGACTCTCTGACATCCTGTTTGCCGATCGCCTGACTTCTGCCTGTCCCTGGTTTTTGATTATTGCTCTTTGTTTTTTTTTTGGATCCGTTTCAGTTTTCTTTACATGACGACACATGCATTGAAATGAAACTTGTTTTCAGTACGAAAGATTGGAACTACATTTCATTTTTAAGGATGTGTATCCATAAATAAAGGTTCTTTTACATCACAAATTGTGTTGTTACTATTATTATTATTATTATATATATATTTTTCTTAATGAGTTAGAGCTGGATTAGAGCACGGTTGAACAAATGGACAAATATTCACGATCCCAGGTGCAGAGAAACGTTTAAAAGGGTGAAACTTGTAGAAACAAACTCTAGTGCATGAATAATAGCTTGGCAGACATGGAAAGAAATAAAGCGAAGGTGACAGAAGCTACAGAACAAGTGCTACCAGAGGCACGCATCAACAAGATCTACTAGATTTAAAGTGTTGAGAAAAGCTCTGCTCCCTACTGACTTTCCTAAAAGAAAGCCTTTCATTTGATATGTTTCTTTAAACGTACTTTTACTTCGCCATTCCAAAACTCTGATGATCTTCTTCTTCTTCTTCTCAAGCTATTCCTTTTGTTGACTTGGATTTGCGCTTTGGCTCAACATCACCAAAAATAAAACGATTTGTATTTGGAGCTCTCTCTGATCGCGCTGAAACCCCACTCCTAGCTGAAGAGAGGCTTCGTAGCATGATGCTGCCACCACCGTGCTTCACCGTGGGTATGGTGCTCTTTGGGTGTTTGTTTTTTTTTTTTTAAATATCTTTTAGAATTACGACCAAAAAAATTCTTCCTTGGTGTCACCAGACCATAATACATTCCAAGAATGTAACAAAAAATATGTATATTCACTCTATATACATTATCTGACACAATTATGGCTTTCAGTTTATTCAGCTTTCTCTTGTAAATGAACCAAGTGCATTCAGTGCAACACTTTTTTTCCGTGCAGTGCTATTCCACCCTGTCTTCTGGACTGGGCCACAAGTTTTCAACATTACACCTTGAGCAGTACATCTTCTCTATTTCAGATTAAGTTTGCACAGATGTCCTTTTTTTGTATAGACGGATGGCACAAAGTGGAAAAGAAAACACTAAGTTAGGAATCATTGTGCAGACATTTTCCCACATGTAAATGTTTAGCTTCAAATGTTTAGGCCCGTATTCACAAAGCTGCTTAGAGTTCTCTCACAGAGCTCCTATCTGAGCCTAAACAGTCCTCGCTGCGAGTCCTAGACGAAAAGTGATTTAGGAAACTTCTCAGAGCGACTCTGCGTGAGGAAAGTACAAAACCCTGTGTCTTAGTGAGGAGGTGTGGTTGACCCCGTTGCTAGGGACGACGCAGCAATTCAAGGACTGTGATTGGTTGATAAAAAAACTCTCTTTAAAAGTCTTAAAATGCGCTCTTTGTGAGAATAGAATATATGATAATAGAATGGACAGTGAAATCATAAAATGTTTGTATTA
>CM074977.1:26084030-26101530 GCA_037576825.1 Pangasius krempfi
AATGATGAAGGTTAAGTATAATGATGAAGGTTAAGTATAATGATGAAGGTTAAGTATAATGATTAAGGTTAAGTATAATGATGAAGGTTAAGTATAATGATGAAGGTTAAGTATAGTGATTAAGGTTAAGTATAATGATTAAGGTTAAGTATAATGATTAAGGTTAAGTATAATGATTAAGGTTAAGTATAGTGATTAAGGTTAAGTATAATGATGAAGGTTAAGTATAGTGATGAAGGTTAAGTATAATGATTAAGGTTAAGTATAGTGATTAAGGTTAAGTATAATGATTAAGGTTAAGTATAGTGATGAAGGTTAAGTATAATGATTAAGGTTAAGTATACGTATCTGCAATGTCACTGCACGCTGCGTGTATTGAGGGAAATTTGTTATGTAATGTGCGCAGGCCTAAACTTTACCATGACCCATTTAGCGGTAAGAATGATTTTTCCCTCCTCTGAGCAAAAAGAGCAAATTAACATGCTGTGCTTCCAAATGACCTAGAAAAATGTTCTCAATATGAAGAAGCAACGTGCGACTCGTGTAAATGTTTATACCTCGTCTCACTGTGTCTTTAAGTGTGTTTTGTGTGGCATCCATTATAACACCGCTGCTGGCATGAAGATAGGTGGAGGTGCACGTTCTTAGTGTTTAAAAAAAAAAAAAAAACTAAATGGAACGACTGTCAGAGCTGCTTTTATAGAAAAACGAATCAACGTCTTCTGACCAATCAGAATTGAGAATTCAGGTGATAATAATGTGGCTCCGAGCTTCTGTATGATTTATTGTATACAAAGTATGGTTTCAGTTCATGAGAAACTTGCTGGTGTGAAGTCTTTTAATTCTCTCACGTGGGAGAAGAGTGGGAAATAGGCAAGAGTCGATGACACATTTTCCTAGAAATAGATATTCTTAAATAATACCGTCATGTGCATGCATAATTAAAGCCATCATCTTCTTTTCTCATACTGTTATGTTACATGACTTTTACTGATACTCTACGTAAATAATAATCATTTGAATTCTATTTTTTTTGACCAGTTTGTCCATTTCTTAGCACTTTTTTTGGATCCCAAAAGCCCTGTTAAAGCCATGGTCAATCCTGTCCAATACCAAACTCAAAAATGCCTCTTCCAAATCCTGTATCTACTTTTAGGATGATTACAACTGTCAAAGCAATATTTTAAACGGACCGTACACATTTAAAAAAAAAATAAATGCTGTTTCTCTAAATAGATCTTCCACCAAGGCCCTGAGTCTTGTATTATTGCAGACATTATCATAAATAAACTATTGCTATGAGAATGTGTACACCTGCACTGTGTGTGTGTGTGTGTGTGTGTGTGTGTGTGTGTGTGTGTGTGAAATTACTGCTTTACACACTCTTTCATTATTTACTACAATTGAGGCCAAAAGTTTACATACACCTAAAAGCTAAAAATATTCAATCTCAGGTTTTTTGGGGTTTTTTTACAATACATTTCTTTTGTTCACATCAGAGACCATTTTAAAACAATCGATGAGAGACAGGTCACATGTTTACACACAATAAGTGGGTCACATGTTTACACGCAATAAGTTGACTGTCTCTTGAAACTGAAATTGATGTAATGACTTTTAGAAGCTTCTGATTGGCCAATTCCCATAATTAGGAGCTAATGGGAGCATATATATGGCTGTAAAAGGGCCCTTGATACCATGAGAAAATCCAAGCAACTCAGCCCAAAAAAACCTGTGGACCTCTACAAGTCCTTACAAGCAATTTCCAAACAACTGAAGGTGTCACAAGCATCTGTACAAACAACTGTATGCAACAGTTGTTTAAAAATGACAATGCATCGTTCAGGAAAGAGGCACAAATGAAATAAACTCCCAGAGATGAACGAACTTTGGTCAGAAAGGTTCAACTGAACCCCAAGACAACAAAAAAGGAGCTGGTGAAGGAGTTGGAGGCATCAAGTACCAAAAGTATGTACATCCATATGCATCAGCATCGTCTGAAACCAGTACTCCAAAACCAGACTGAAGTTTGCAGGTGATCACCAGCCTATTGGAGGAATGTTTTCTGGTCAAATGAAATAATAAAAAAAAAATAATATGGACCTGTTTGGCCATAATGATCGTCCTTGAAGCCTTTAATCTGAAGAACATCATCCCAACTGTGAAGCATGGGGGTGGCAGCATCATGTTGTGGGCGTTTTGCTGAAAAAAGGGACTGGTGCACTTCAGAAAATAAATGTCATCATGAGGAAGTAGGATTGTCTAGAATAATGTATGAAGCAAAACCTTAAGACATCAGCCAGAAATGTACAACTTGGTTACAACTGGCTCTTGTAACAATACAGCGTAAAGACAACAAAGTGAAGGTATTGGAGTGTCCATCACAAAGCTCTGACCTGAAGCGTGTCTGAGCAAGGAGGCCCACAAACCTGAGTTAGGCAAAAGTTCTGGCAAAATATTATGCTAAGTTTGTTGAAGGCTCCCACAAGCTTTTGATTCAAGTTCGACCAATTAAAAGGCAATGAGAACAAATATGAACTAAACTGTTGACCCAATGAAAATCAGATGAAAAGCTGAAATACATCAGTGTCTGTGGCT
Source organism: Pangasius krempfi (assembly GCA_037576825.1). Taxonomy (NCBI): domain Eukaryota; kingdom Metazoa; phylum Chordata; class Actinopteri; order Siluriformes; family Pangasiidae; genus Pangasius; species Pangasius krempfi. The sequence continues at coordinate 26,086,629 of CM074977.1, forward strand.
ATTATTTCAAAATGACTGCTTTTGGAAATAATGTAGATACCCTATTTGATTTAAGGGATTACAAATGTGTCCATGAGAAGTGACAGTAATATCAGTGATGCAATACAAGAAGCTGGAGAAATACTCAGACTGAAAGAGGAACTAGGCAGTGTGAAAGGTTAATGATGACAACACATGGAGCCATAACATCTTACCATGTTCCCCCAGATTCCAGGAACGACAACATTTAATCATGGTCCAGAACACACCCTCAAACCCGCAGCGTGTAGTAGGAGACCTTTTAGGTATGATCGCTTTTGGGCATGTGCCTTTTAACTGATGGCTACTGTACCATAAACACCTCCCAGAGCAAATAATCCAGAGATGGCGGTTCTTCTGGTTAGGTTCTTCCATCTCCACACAAGACTTTCTGGAGTGCCTTCAGAGTGATTAAAGCGCTTCTTACCCGTTTGGCTCTAGAATGACTCATTGCTGTGTCAAACGTGTACAGTTTTAAAAGTGTCCCTGTGGTTTTTTGTTTTTTTTTCGTGGCCTTCAAAGCCGCAGAGAATTTTTGTTACCCTTTTTTCAGACTTGTGTGTCAACACAATATGGGTCTCATAGGTCCATGGACAATACTTTTTCAATTCTCCTCTACTACAGTGGAAATAGGAAGGTACTTTCATAGTATAGGGTCTGTTTGTACAAATTTTGGAAAAAAAAAAAAAGATAAAAATTCGTGATTTGGGCAACCCAGTGGCTTGTCTCACTCCCAAATCTTCCTGAGATTGGCTTATCTAGTGTTTCCCTGACACACTGACAGTTCCGCTTACCAGCAGAAGGGGGCACTGTCTCTCTAAAGTTGAACTTCTTCATAGGGTGTTGCTGCAATAAACAGTGAGATACCCAGATTCTGATTTTCCATTTGCTTCCTCAGAAATAATGGTATGCATGATAATCGGAAATGGTTACATCATTAGAGTTGTGTTTTAACACATACGGTATATTTCATAAAGAGAAACAGACCAGGGGACGTTAGTTAATATAAAGAATATTAGTGCGATATCATATTTTTCGAATCAAATACTTTAATAGCTTCACTGCAGGTATAGCTATACATATGATATGTGAAATGTGAAAAAGTTGGTATACGGCATGATAAGAAAACCCACAATAATATACCAAGAATTTTTCTTAATGTTCCACTGAGGATGCTAACTCAGGAGCTCTACGGCTTGCTGTGTTGAGCGCTTCGATTAAGAATGTTGTCCGAACACTGCATTATCCCTTGGTGTGGTGTGTGGATGTGCAAATAAATAATGAATGAATAAATAAGTGTTGTGTCTGAGAGTTAAATTAGAGTTCTTTTGTTAGTGTTCGGAAAGCAATGTGGTGCTGTCACTCTATTCCAGTCCATTTACCTCAAAAAGTCAAAAAGCTTCATTCGGCTAGTGTCTTAAATGATAAAATTCAGCCATTTTCAGAAACATCCAAACATCGTCAATTCGTTCTCTTAGTTACTTCTTTGCCTTTTGGGTTTACGTCATGCGCTTTTGTTTCTGTTCTGTTCCGTCATTGGCGTGCTACCTGATTGTGTTCACCTGTTCTGTGTCCCAGTCTTGATTAGTCTGTTCATTTATACCCTGCTGTTGTCTTATTTTTTTGTCTCGTCGCGAAGTCTTGTCGATTGTATCTGTGCATTTCTGTGCATGGTTCCTGTTTTCGAGCTAATATTAGATCCTTTATACCCGAGGTCTGACTGCCACTAGGACTACGACTACTAGTTCTTGCGTCCTTCCTTCACTTACCACCGATACGAGCTAGAACATATGGGATCTCTTTTAACAAGACTTCTTGATAGTCGTTTTATTTGAGGGCTCATACTGCATAGTCAGTGAGTGAGGAGCCATGCACATTACCCACAATGCACTGTAATCAATCAGAGATTGCTGCAAACAGGTCACTGGTTTACAAATGATTTAGTTATTAATTAAAAATGTAAAACATAGTTTCCAAATTCCGGCGTTCTCTTTTCTAATTACTTGACTGACTAACATTTTTATATTTTTACATTTTTTTTTGTCTTTCTCCATAATGCTATGTTATAATCACTCTGTTCTTTTCAAAGCTACGTTTTCACTTCAGTTCTTACTTCTGTACTCCTTCTCCATTACAATCCGTTTCTGCTCTGCCACCTCTTCTTTCTTTTTTCGCTAAAACACACTCAGAATCTTACACCCTTTCCCTGGTCAGCTTGTGTGGGATGTTGCTATGTGTCCGCTGAAGATTTCATGTCATTCCATCTGGAGAGCTGGTGTATGTAGGAGGCTTGAGATTGTGGGTGCACACTTCACTAATTTCTTGACCTAGTGGGAGGTTTGCAATTTAATACTGATGGAACAGCGAGAGAGAAAGAGAGAGCGAGTGAGAGAAGTCAGGATCATATTGTTTCCTTCTTTCTCCGCATGGCTTCGGCAATAAATGTTTCATCAAGGCTTTAGAATTAAAGCTGCTCTGAGGACACCTGGGTTTTGATGAGCAGTTCACCGATATAGGTTGAAGACGTCAGAAACGGGGGTGTCAAAATTAATCTGAGAAAGTGGGATCAGGGAATGCGAGCCTATTGTACTGTAAATGAATCGGGTTATTGACTGATCCTCACACTTTTTTTTTTTTTTTTTTTTTTCTCGATGATCAGTTTTGATTTTAGGTCTTGACGTACGTCATGAGATATAGCGATGAGGCTCAGGCGCATCTCCTCTTGCTGTTGCTTTTCCACCAATATATGCAGATATACATGCATGAGCTGGTGTTTGACATCCAATCAGTCCTTGCTTTGCCACTCGGGAAAAAAAAACAAAAAAAACATTAAAATTGGTTCGATTGCAGGACCGTAAAGCTGCTGGTGTGGTGTGAAGGTTTTAGGGATATTTCGAAGGGAAGAAAGAAAACATTTTCACTGCAAGACCCAACAAATCTCTAAGGAGATGTTTGTTTAACATTTAATGGAAGGAGTCTCCAGTGTCAGCGCTTCGGAAGAGTCAGGGTCGGTTTTTCCACCATGTGAAAGTCTTCGGGTGGTTTCTTGATAAAAATGGAAAGCTGTTATTAAAGTCGAAAGAGGGGGGAAATGAAGGAACGACTGTTCGTAGCTGCTGTAACGTAAGCGATGACTTGTGTCGTGGACGTTCCACAACATAATTCCAACAAAATATTTTAATTGTTGGTAAATTTTTACGGTATAAGAGGAAATAAACATCAGAATGTGATGTTTGGGGAAAATAAATTTGCTCCCCATCATATTAATAACTAAAAAACAATAAAAAAACAAACATGTTTAACCAAGAAGTACAACTTGTAACTTGTAAACGAGAGATTTTATTCGACGTGGTTGTTGTTCTAATTATGCAGCGTGTTTAGTGAACTGTCATCTCTGGTTAAGAAATCATGGGCTTGGTTTGAGAACTGGACTAGAGCTGTTCCTGTTACTTGCATGAGTACTTACTAGCCTTGTGTGGGAAAGAAGAATGTGTTTTTTTCCGACTTTTAATATGCACTACAAGTCATTTAAGAGGTATAAGTGTACTGTGTATCCTTAAGACTTCTCCGAGTCTCTCGGTTTTCTAAAAGCAGCCCCATCGTGAATCCACAGGGATTTCGGGCGGCGTAGAAAAAAGAGACGATTTGAAAAGAAAATGAGCGCTCATTTGAGGTTTCCAGGCTTAAGGAAGCACGTTTGAATAAAACCGTTGGTTTCTGCAAAAGGTAACATGGTTTTACCCCAGGAAAATCATCCTCGATTGACTGTCTACACAGTTTTTCTTGCCTTCACCCCTGCTGAGGCCTATAGTTTCTCTACGGGGCCACTTAGGGGGTATTAGTCTGATGTCAGCTGAATGTGCAATCGCAAATAGCTCATTGTCTCGTTCCCTCATGCAGAGACGACTAGAGCATTCCGGGAAATGTCTGAAGAAAAAAGTTGGAAAGCAGCACTGCTCCACTTTGTACAGCGTATCTACATCTAGGTTCCAAAGGTTTGAGCTCACAGCCTTTCTAATACTCGTCTGTTCCTGTTTATTTTCAGTGCAATGCTTTTTATCTCTTTTGACAAATACCAAAATTCGCACCAAATTAAATATCTTGTTTTGCACAAGTTTGATGTCTCTCTGTCTCTTGTGCATTCCTACTATCTTCACTAAATAAAGACTTCAATTTCGATTAGAAGTCTGAAGAAGAAAAACCCTCTTCGTACTGCTCTCAGTTTTTTTGTTTTTTTTTTGGACCTTCTGTACGTGAGAAAGGACAGCTGACGATGACCATCACCACCACCACAGCGTTCAAAATTAAATTATGAATCATGTCAGGGTGAATATTGCTGTGAGAGCGAGAACATTCTGCACATAAGCGTGCTTTATCTCAGCCAATTTTTGTTGCTCGGATTTTCCTGATAAGCATGCGTACCCTGATCCTCATCCTTCCTTTAATCAACGATGGGGTGCTTTAATCCAGCCCGATGCAAAGTGGAAACGTTTTATACATTTACAGTTACTTCCTGTTATCACTTACATTATAGCAGCTATATACTGTCCCTCGCTCACCAGCCTCTGTTTGTTTCTGTCTTAAAGGAAAACATATAAAAGAGAAAGTCCTCACCATCCTGAAGACTTTCCCGTGATGGAAAATTTAAAATTGACAGTCGACATTTTCTGTTACAAAGCGCTGACACTGGAGACTCCTTCCAAAACAATTTTATGTTTTTTTTCCCTTGTTAAATAACCATATGGTTTTTGATCTGTTTATTATTTGGCTTTGAATTATACATGAAAGGTCGGACATAGCGACCATAACGTACTGGACCAAGTGCAGTAATATAAAGTGTTAGACCACCAATCAGATTCGAGAATTGAATGGCGCCGTGGTATGAGATACAAATTTGTTTAAAATTCGTCTGAAAACGACGGCAGCCTCACCATGGTAACAGAAGGAGATAAATCTGATTGGTTGTAGAGAATGCAGTACATCTTTGAGTGATGTCGCGGTTTAAAACAGCTGCAGCTAATGTAGCATGATTTACAGTTTACACATATTTACAATTAACATTAAAACAAAAAGCCCTTATTGCTGGTATTTTAACTCAGGTAAGTTTAACTCTCCAAAATGGCCGCCGTTATTCATTCAAATTCATCCCATTTATTTTAGGGTTTATAAAGAATGTACTGCAGCTACGTATATTGGATTCAGCATCAAGAGCCTTATTCAGGATAGAATAATAGATCACTGATTTATGTCCTGGATGAAAAGCAGTCTTTAGCTGTGTGCAATTTGAACTATTTTGCCATGGAATCCATATATCTTTTTTTTTTTTTTTTTTTTTTTTTGGTTATGGGAGACGAGTCTCTCAACAACAGCATGCACTCCATCTGTTTCCTTTCTCCATCCTTTTCAATCCACTGCCAGCACACGATCCTACAATTGCAAGTTCACAAGCGTTCTCCTCATGTGCCAAATCAAAACGATTTAAAAAAAAAAAAAAAAAAGAGAAGGACGGTTAGAATTACAAGGACGGGTAAAGTTGAGCTTCCACACCAATGCTTGTTAGAATTCCTACAAAATATGTAAGAGCGCAGCCACTAAAATACACGACGCACCATCACCGAGCTGCTGTTCCACTCGCTAATTAAGCCGGCGCACAAATTTCCATTAAAGACTCTCACTAATGTGTTCGCTAGCTTTAATTTCATTAATAGTTTCCATGAGGTTTTTTTTAGCGATGTTTTAAGTGATGTTTTAATGGTGCGATTTAGAATGAACCGTACTATGTGTTTGCGTGTGTGTGTATGTGTGTGTGTGTGTGTGTGTGTGTGTGTGTGTGTGTGGGTGGGTGTTGTAGTAGATTAGCGTTCTCCTCCAGGGGGCGACCAGAGCTGTTTATAAACACAGATTTTGGTTGTTCAGCGCTATTGTTAATGACTAACCTACAGGGTTTCGCAGCACTGAATGCTCGCAAAACATCGCTGCGAGTTTTCTTTTTCGGTTTGTTCTGGACCAGCTGTGAAATTCCCTGAAGTGCAATGACTCAGTGTTGACTCAATACGCTATAATTAAAATATCTTCATATTGGCATTGACTTATTATCGACATTAAGGGGAAAAAAGTTGAATCGGGGTTTTTTTTCTAACTTTCAAAACACCCATTGACCTAGAGTTAGTGTAATTTAGTTTCGCAGCAACGATGAAGGTTTTTGACAGATGTAGGTTAAAACAAACATTTGTATTCATTTTCCATTTACAGAGTTCCCCTTTCCCCTCTTTAAACGCTTCCTTTGCACTTTCCAGTGCCAAAGTGATTAAATATTTTTTTTTAGTGCAAGGATGACTTGTGTAATTTCCAGTTAATGAACCCGGTGGGATGGCGGCCATGAGTGGAAAGGACGGAAAGGACAGTGGGGAAAAAAAAATGAAGGATTATTTTAGGCATTGGTGCCAGAACAGAGGGCACGGTGCCAGGCCAGGAGTGTAACACAGACTCTATTAATGAACCGCATCAAAATGTGCTCATTTCAGCAAAATATCAGGTTTAATCGTGTGTGTGTGTGTGTGTGTGTGAGAGAGAGAGAGAGAGAGAGAGAGAGAGAGAGAGATGAAGACGATGTAATGAATAAAGACATAAATGTATGTCTTGTTCGTGGTCTGACTATAAAGTGTGGATAGAATCAGTTGTGAGTTGAGTGACACGAGTCATTTGAATTGATTCAGCTAAAAGATTCATTTTCTGATTCGTTCATTTCCATTTACGTTTTAACAATTTAGAGAAGAACAAATTGCTGGAAGTGGGCGGGACGATGTGCCAGGGTCCTGGGTTTAAACCTGGGCTTGGGTTACTGTCCAAAAAACATACAGCTAGCTGAATTGGTTATGCTAAATTGCCCTCTAGGTGTTCGCACGATTGGCTTCAGATCCATTACGACCCTGACCAGATGAATGATAGAATGAATGTAATGCCTTTTTTACAATCTAGTGTGGCAACACCACGTGTCCCAGGTTCGATTCCCGGGCAGTGAAGCAACCCAGCCACTGGGAGTGTACTCTCAGCGCCGGTCCCAAGCCCAGGAGGGCTGCGTCAGGAAGGGCATCTGGCGTAAAAACTGTGCCAAATCAAAACATGCGGCCCAATGATCCTCTGTGGCGACCCCTAACGGGGCAGCCGAAAGAGGAACAACAGTATGGGGGACACCACTACACCAGTAGATGGTTGAAGAGAACCTGATAGTTTGACCTAAAGAGTGCAGTGGTGGCTTAAATTGAATTAAAGGCTCTAGGCGTATTGATCAGAAGGTTGGGGGGTTTAAGCTCCAGCACTTCCTAGCTGCCTCTGTTGAGCCCTGACTATCTGCTCCAGGGTATCAGAGCTGACCCCTGCTTCAAATTAAGGTTTCTTCTCCTTAACGTTGGTGAAGAAGCACCTTCATAGCAGTGGATCAGGAGCCTATGGCTCCCTTGGCGTGAGGCGGGAACACACCCTAGATGTCCCACTACCGCTAGTGTAGTGTAGCCAATCCACCAAAGGGTATGTGTTGGAAGATGGGAGATGGGAGGAAATTAGAAAACGCAGAGAAACCCGTGTTGCCACACAGACAGTAACCCAAACAGTGAGTTATGTGTATATAGGAAGGAAGTCCATTGACTTGTAAAATGTATCTTTTGATTTAATCTTTATCAACTTGGTTTTACCAGAACCCTTAGATCATTTGTCAACTCTGAGTCAGTCAATTGAGTCATTTAGTTCATCACTGAGCTTGGACTCTCATCTTGTCAGAGTGAAATGTCAGAGTGGGGCGTGTACTTTCAGTTCCTTTCCCTTTCCGCCATCTGAAAACGGTCTCCTTTGATAAATACAACATGGCCCTCTAAAGCTATTTGCTCATGTTATAGTCATTGGGTACGCTGCGTATAACTGTGAAGTCGCTCTATGAAAATGAAAAGGAATGACTCAGTCTGTTGCAGTAATCAGAGTTGACGTTACCTCAGTGACTCATTTAATAACACATATCTAATTCTATCGAGGCTCTTTTTTATGAGTCAAGCTTTCTTGATATTCTGATACTTAGACACAGCAGAGTTTACTTATTTCTCTGGGTGCGACGGAGGGCCTTGATTGTGGACTTTCGTCTGTTGACATAAACAGAACAGGAGAGTTAGTGCTCTCCTCCAAGCGTTCTCAGCTGCCATGTGACGCTGAATGAGCAAGAGTCCAAAAGGAGATGGTGGCTCGGAGGTAGCATTTGTTAGCCCATGTGCTCCCCATTTGGTAGCTGTTGTGCGATTGGTTGAGAACTAGCTAGCGATGAGGAAACGGCAGTTGACTAAATTGAGAGAAAATGGGGTTAAAAAAGCATGAGTGTCTTCCATTTGTCATGTTTTTTACAGTATGCTGATATGATTATCATGTCTAATAGTTTCTACTCTTACTCATTTGCATATTGTTTGACAGAAAAATAATTCAGACGGGGTCTATAAAGAAAACAATCAATGGCAGGGTGGTGCGATGTGAACTGAAGAGTTACCGATAAACCCCTGAAGTTTATTATTTTCCACTAACAGCGTGCTCCAAAGTATTTTTTTCTCCTCCTAGTATACCACAGAGAAAAGAACATCACGTTGTACTTTTTATCCATATATAGTTACGTTTAATGTTGTGGAACGTCCGCCAAAAAAAACAAACAAACAAAAAGTTAGTTCCTGTTATCACTTATGCAATAACAGATATAAATAATCCTTCTCCTACCACCTTGTTTTTTTTCTCTCATGAAGGTAGGAAGAAATCGCAAAAAAAATAAAACAAACCTCAGAGACCTTAAAGTTACAGCGTTTACTTTTGACTAGTACAAAGCGCTAACACTGGAGACTCCTTCCAAAACTGCTAAATAAACCTCTCATAGAAAATATAACTGTATCACTGACTACACGTTTTTTTATGTGAATCCACCATAAACCATTGTTACTATAGAAACATTAATTCTATAGTAAAACAAGCGCATTAATATAAAAAGAGCGCAGCTGGAAAATTAATCACCGCTTGACCAATCAGAATCGAGCATTCGAAAGCTCCTATTAATGCATTAGCAGAATGGCTGTGTGTATGGATATCATTTCGGGCATTTTTTTTACTTTACTGGATACATTTTCGAATCGTTTCTATGCTCATGTTGCACTTAATTCCCACCAGTAGGAGTAACACCACGCGGCTCAGACGCAAACAATCTCGGCCAGGCTTTGACCTTGTGGCTTGAGCTCTGACGCCGCTGCTATCAAACACTAGAGCTTTGTAAGACCCCGGACATTCATTTATACATTGGAGCGTCACTGTTTTTGGAATTGCAGAGAGATAATAGCATGATAAAGAAGCAGGTCTATCATTAGAAAGCGTAGAAGGAGATGGAAAGAGAGTATTTGCTCCTTCTCTTTAAGTCTGTCTTTTTTAGTATCTGTGATAATGCTGAACGTGACATGAGAGAGTGCGCTATCATGACAGTTCAAGGTGCCCTAATCCCAGGCTTAATCCCTGCCATAAATCCATCTGTTATCTGTTCTGTCCCTCCACAGCTACCACACAAAGACTCTCTCAGGGATGTAAAGGAGAGAGAGAGAGAGAGAGAGAGAGAGAGAGAGAGAGAGAGAGAGAGCTCCTGCTGTCCCCTGTCTCTGGCACATTGATTTATTGTGCCACTCTGGCCTGAGTTCCTGGAGGACCTGTGTGTGTGTGTGTGTGTGTGTGTGCGTGTGTGTGTGTGTTGTGACTTTGTTTTCTGCTGGCAAAACGTGTAATGTTAGTCTAAGTGTTCCAATATAACAACATGGCTCTGTGTGTGTGTGTGTGTGTGTGTGTGTGTGTGTGTGTGTGTGTGTGTGTGTGTGAGTCCCTTTTCAGCAAGTATGGTAGAATTAATTGGACTACCAGGTGATAAATGTTTGGCTCGACTGTTGTGTGCATGTGTGTGTGTGTGTGTGTGTGTGTGTGTGTGTGTGTGTGTGTGTGTGTGTGTGTGTGGTTTTCCTATGTCTGGGCCGTATTCCGAGTTGAGTTGTGCACATACTGAAATCACACACATCTGTATTCAGACCTCGGGCGTAACTATAGAGAGTTATGCAGCACACGGGGAGGAGGGGGCGGAGTTTGACTAAACGACAAGTGCTTGTGTTTAAAAACAAAACAGTGGTCTATTGAAAAGCACCGCCTCGAATTTCTTCTACTCAAGAAGAATCTGGCAACCTTGAAAGCGCAAACTAGACGGGTCATTTTTAATCATTTTAAAACAGAATCCACTTAAGCACGTACGTAACCCGACTCTGAATACGCGTAACTTTCCGCACACAAATATCCGTTGCAGTCCATGCCCTCTATTCGAACGTAAAAAAAAAAAAAAGACTATTACGTATGAATACTGCGTGGAGGTATGGTGTGTTTCGTGTCGTCTGGTGAAGTCCCGCGAGCGTGCGTTACACACTATCATCGTTTAAGCGTGTGTACATGTGTGGCACTAACCTTAACTTCTGCCCCTTTCGTGAAGACAGCCTCTGCTTCGTGTAAGGAAGGAAAAAAGCATTAACAGATTGAGGGATGACAGCTCGATCGTGACCCCTGTGACCCCCTCGGAGAATTCTGGGAGCACTTGAGCACGATGTCTGGGAAACCGGAGGCTCTTAGACAGCATGCAGGCGTCCCGGAGCTTATCACACCAGCCCCGAGCCTGACAAGTCTCCTCCGAAGAATACGCACATACCGACAAAATATCAAATAAGATTAAATCCTGAGATTAAAATGGCTTAAAATTGAAATACACGTGAATACGATATTCCGGTAGCACTGATTTCATTATGTGGGTTTAGGAAAATATTAGCGGAATCAATATAATCTAATTTCAGACCAGTTCATGCTCCAGACTCTTTACTTATCAAGCACTGAATATACTATACGCTCCACTCAGTCGTCCACTTTATTAGGAACGCCTATTCACCTTGCGTACATCTTCACCTGTCACGGTTCGGTGCATTTTGAGATGCTTTTCTGCTCACCGCGGTTGTAAAGAGTGGTCATTTGCGTTATCGAAAACCAGTCATTCTCCTCTGATCTCGCTCATCAACAGCACATGATTGGCTGAGTGGATAATGGACTCACGGAAACCATTAAAACCATTACATACTAAAGAGGAAAATGTTAAATGAATACCACTGAGCCATTTTTTTTTTCTAATCGGAGAACTGGAACGAGCTTGTTCGCAGTAAGCTATACACGATTAAGCTGGAGAATGATGAAGTCATTATGTCATCGTACTGCATCATTCGAACGTCATAACGCACGTGTTCGTATCAGCGCTGTATCTTTAGGCGGCGTTACAGAATCAGTAAATGAGCTGAACAAAAAAAAATCAGCATTCTGCCTTTAATATACAGTAGAGTACATTTATAGAGGCTTATAGTGCTCAGTGTGTGTGTGTGTGTGTGTGTGTGTGTGTGTGTGGGGCCAGGAAAAAGTGAACTGAAGATGAATGAATGAATTAATGAATGAAGTGTGTGGGTGTGAGATTGTTACTGTGCAATGTGCGTGTGTTTGTATGTGTTTGTGTCCATGTGTGTGTGTGTTGTACCTCCTTATTCCAGAAGCGTGATCTCGTGTGTGTGTGTGTGTGTGTGTGTATGACTGCTGTCTATGAAGTGCACGCTTTTAATTGTCTTGATTGTGTGTATGTTTCAGTCATTTTTTTAACTGTGTGTGTGTGTGTGTGTTTGTGTCTCACACGAATACACGTGAAGTGTGAGACACACAGCAGGAATTCCACGGCTCTCTGCCACTTCCTCCCCCCGCACTCAGAGAGTGGGCGTCTACCTCCCTGTGTGTGTGTGTGTGTGTGTGTGTGTGTGAGAGAGAGAGAGAGAGAGAGAGAAAGATAGACTGTAAAGTAGACAATGAAAGAGAGGGATTAAAACAGAGACAAAGAGAGACAGACAATCAGAAAGTCCCCGTAATGCAGGCTTTAATCTTGCACCGTAATTTAATTAAAAACGCACTAATTTGTAATCTGGAATTAAAAATATTAAGTAATTAAAAAAATAAAAACGAGGTGATAAGTGGATTGAACAAGACTGCAAAAAAGAAAGAAAAAAAATGAGGAAAGATTTAATGAAATTATGTAAGCAATTGTGCCGAACACCAAATAATACGCTGTTTGCCTTTGTTAGTGAGATACTTTATAAATGTGTACTCAAAAACAAACAAACAAACAAAAAAAAATATATATTTATTATACACAACAATACAATACACACAATATACACAAACACACACACCTAGTTCACACACCAAGGGGGCATGCTGTTCGGGGAAAATAATCAGCGACACGGTGACGTCGCACAATTTTCCTCGAATACCAGCAATTTGCCGACTAACAATTTTCCAAGTGCTAAGACTAGAGACTCCTTCCCAAGAATGCTAACTAGACTTTTTTTTTTTTCCAGCAAACTTAACCATACTAACAATTACACCTTTTCTTTTTTTGCTTATGTGTGGATTTACACGTCCCTGTGAAAGAGCTGTTACTATAGAAACGCTGACATGTTAGACCAAAGAACTGAGCGATACCTTCTGACCAATCAGATTCGAGCATTCAACAGCAATGGCTATGCTTACGTGCAACATCTTAACACGTGAAATATTCTTAATTATAGTCAGATTGGTGTAGTATTTTCTTTGATATATATATATATTTTTTACTCGTTTCAAGCTTTACATCGGCTTACTTTGTTCTAGAAACCAATGCGTAAAAAAAATGCTTCTCGAGTAACAGTGTCTACAAAAAGGTTTGATAATCTTACATTTGGTTTGAAATATTTGAAATATTAGATGAACTTGACTACACTCGAGATAGCTTCTCTGGCTAAGATGTCGTTTTTTTGCAGTGTGAGTGTAAATCTGAGCTGCTAAATCTAAATTGTTATTTCGAAAACAACAACAACAACAACAACGAAAACAACGACAACAAAAAAAAAAGCAACTGAATTTGGCAATCAATTCTTATTTTAGAGTCATTTCTGAAAATCGTGTGAGGTGTGTGACATTATCGAAATGCTGTGGCTGAAAAATAAATAAATAAATAAATAAATAAATAAATAAATAAACAAACAAACTCGAGCCGCTCTGTCCTAAAGACTTTCCCACGACTGTTACACAGCACTGACACTGGAGACTCCTTCCATAAATGTTCAAAAAAAGAAAAAAAAAACAAACAGGTCTCCTTATAGAAAGCTTCAGCTTAATGCTGAGACGTCTTTCTTGGTTACGTAATGACACTGCTTTGTAGTGTTTTGAGATTTTGTGGAGTGTGTGAATGAGCTGTTACTATGGAAACGATAAAGTATAAGAACGCTCAGATTGATATAAGCGACTCGAGAAAGAAAAGGCGCTGTGGTGTAAGATGACTTGTGTGACTGTTTTGCTGATGAATAGTAAAGTGTAAAGAAAGCTAATTTTAAACTAAAACAGTAGCGCTTGAATGTATAGTGTATTACGGGATACAGTGTGTGTGTGTGTGTGTGTGTGTGTGTGTGGGGCAGATGCAGGGGCAGTAAAAGCAGAGGAAGCAGCCCCGGGGAGGTCTGCTTGTCATGCGCTCGGTGTGTTTGCCCCCGAGCCTCGGTGCAGCTCCACACAGCCGTGTTGATTGCAGCGCCGTAATCCAGCTGTGAGCCCCGCTTGTTTACTGCAGATGTGGCCGCATTGTCATGGACAGCAGCATTAACCGAGCCCTTTGTTTTTCACCGATCCACTCTGGAGCACTTTCTCCGAGCGAAGGGGGCCGAGATTACAGGGGATTTGTGCTGTCAAGGGCAAAGTGACGATAGAGCAGGAGATACGGGAGCACTTTCACATCACAGTGAAGCTCCACGGAGGAGAGGAGAGGGGGAAAGGAACAAACAAACAAACAAACAAACAAACAAACAAACAAAAAACCATCAAGGTTCCAGCACCTCAATTTATTATTTATTTAATAGATGTTCTAAAGTTTCCAGGATGAGTTCATAGACTGACTAAATAACTAACTAAATTAAATAATTAATTAATTAATTAATGGAAACAACTTGAATATAAGGCAAATTTATCCAAAAAAAAAAAAAAAGGCTCATGAACTTCTTCTAAAAATTGTTTTTATTTTTATTTTGAATTAAGATTAAGATTTAATCTATTTCAATTTTTTTTTGTTTACTAATTTCAAATGTATCATTTTATCTTAATTCTTAGACACTTCAATGCGCTTCTCTCAAGAAATATATATACACACACATATATATATATACATTTATAACTTTTATTTAAATGCTGTATGTTGAATAGATTTAATTTTACATTTAACCGTTTAAATAAAATGAACAATGATATATCGCTATGGTACGTGTGTTTAAAAATCGCTGCATAATCAGTGATTTAATAGTAAATTACATTTTTTTCATTGGTTTCTGAGCGTAATGTGTGATGTTGATTGTGGACACTTCGAAATATATATTTTCTAAACAAACATAGTTTAAAGACAACCTCACTTTTATATTTATTATATATATATATATATATATATATATATATATATATATAAAAACAATATGGTGGACCTGCAGAATAGCGCTTTTAGTGAAAACATCTTGAATGTACTTAAATTTATCTCGTCTTTTTTAAATCTTCTTTTTTAATTATAAGATTGCAGCAAACCAAATATATGATAAATAAACCTATTAAACCTGTTTAAATTTAAAAAAAAAAAAATACTAATTTCAAGCTTGAAATGTAAAACTTTTAAGCATTTACGCCAAGCACGATGGAAAGCGAAATAGAATTTTTAAAAAAATGTAAAGCTTAAAACGTTAAAGCATCGAAAACC
>CM074977.1:26119077-26188741 GCA_037576825.1 Pangasius krempfi
ACAGACAGAGAGACAGAGAGAGAGAGAGAGAGACAGACAGAGAGAGAGAGACAGAGACAGAGAGAGAGAGAGAGAGAGACAGACAGAGAGAGACAGAGAGAGAGAGAGAGACAGACAGAGAGAGAGATAGAGAGAGAGACAGAGACAGACAGAGACAGAGAGAGAGAGATTATTACACTGATACGTGTAAGCGTTCGCAGGAATTAACTTGTCTCGCAGACATCTTGTCTTCTGCAACGTTAAATGTAACTAGAAATGGATAAAAAAAACTAGAGCATGTTAAACATACATTACTATTATTTATTTAATGTAATTAATCATTGGAGAATGTAAAAGCTGTGGTGAAAGAGGAATAAAACGCTTTGGGGTATGATGATGTTATTGGAACCATCCTGATATTTACTTATTAACTAACTAACTAATGAATGAATGAATGAATGAATGAATGCGCGCGGGCGTCCTGGAGGCGCGTGACCGACGGTTTACGCGTCACACACACGCAGCAGCCTGCTGGTGCCGAAATCCGCGACGCAGCATGAACGCACCGCGCGCAGGAAACGCGTGCGCACTGGGGCGCGTGCACACGTCCGGACATGTCCTCTGCGCGAACACTAGACGGCGCGCTTGGACTTCTCACGCGCGCAGGGTAAAAACACCGCAATCTGCTCTGGGGCTGCAGTGTGTGCGTGTGTGTGTGTGTGTGTGTGTGTGCATTTTTCTTTTAATTTTATCATTATTATTATTACTTTTTGACGGCGTCTAGTCTCAGAGTGACACACACACACACACACACACACACACACACACACACACACGTCTATATGAATAAAACCCTGCTTATATTCCGTCACTCACTGTTTACACTGTTTGCATTAAAACTCACCAGTTTTCTCTCCTTCTTTCCTTCTTTCTTCCCCCCCTCTGGTACACTGTTTAGGTATTCCAGGACGCGGTGAGACTTTTTTTTTTTTAGCGCGAGGTGATTGGCTGCCTCGGGGTGACGGACAGCCCCACAGGCCACGCCCCTTCGTGTTGTCGAGGAGCGCGCGCGGCGCTTTCCGCTCTTCACTCGCTGCTTGCGCGACTTCGGCGGCGCTCGCGAAACGGCGCAAATGGCAACGACCGCGTTCTCAGCCGCTTGGGCTCTTTTATTATGGATATCACACACAGCCTCGAGCGCGCGGGTTTATCCTCCAAATGAAGGTAAGGAGCACGGGAATGAACCTTTATTATTATTATTATTATTATTATTATTATTATTATTATTATTATTATTATTATTATTAGGCTCGTGCTGTGCGCAATGGAGATTTAACGCAGAGTCGGGATTGTTTTTTTAATGGTTACTGTGCCATATTAGGCTACTCACGCGCTCTTAAGGCGCACCGACACCACACAAGTTTACTAATCACACCAGACTTATTTATTTATTAACTTTATTTATTCCTGCGTGCAGATTTTTATATCGCAGCTCCAAAGTCCTTTCAGCTTTCACGCATCGGTCGGTGATCGAGCTGACTCTGTGTGCTATGAGAGGAATGCAAAAAAAAAAAATACATAAATAAAATACAAATGTAGACTTGTATAAACAATTCAATGATTTATTGATTTATTTATTTATACATTTGTAAAGCTGCTTTGATACTTTGTAAAAAAATAAAAATAAATAAATAAATATTGTTAATGTCGACTAATTAGTGTTGAATTTTGCACAAAAAAACAGATGATGTTCAAACCAGTGCTGTAATATGTCAGAAAAATAAATAAATAAATAAATAAATAAGTAAATACAGCTACAGTGATTTCCAGAGTTTTGATATTTCCAAAATCCTGATTTATTTATTTTTTTTTGTTAAGTTTCATACTAGAATTCTTGTAATCCCATCTCATGTTTTTTTTTTTTTTTTTTTGCTTTATTAAGCATTTTATGGAATCTTTTATTCAGTCTGATCTGAAATACAGGCTCGAATGTGATATCTCTAAGAATAGAAATCTAAAAAAAAAAAAAAATAACAAAAACAAACAAATCTCCGTGTTTTGTTTGAATGTTTTGACCGCATGAATGTTTCAGATCAGCTCTTGGACTTCAAACGTACATTACAGCACAGCAAATGGTTGAGAGAAAGAGGGCTCCGTATAACAGGAGATCATTTCATGCAGGGCAGCGAAACAAAACCAAACCAGAAAAAGGAGAATTTTGAGATTCGTCTACAGTTCGTACAGAACTGTCTATAGTCAGACCCATGTATTATACAGTACACTAGACTTGCAAGTAAGCAGAAAATGTGTTAACAGTGACGTTCAGTCATTTTAAGATAAAATCATGGTTGGATGTGAGCACTTGGAGGAAATCCACAGCAAAAAAAAAAAAAAGCCAAATTATTCCCAGTTATGTAAAAAAAAAAATAGGAAGGAAAAAACACTTTCCCATCATGGTTGTCGTATTTCTCGTTTCTTTTTGCAGTGACGTTACTGGACTCGAGAACAGTGCAGGGTGAGCTGAAATGGGTTTCCAGTCCAACAGAAGGAGGGGTAAGTCATTACAAAACCAAACCAAACCAAACAAAAAATAAACAACTGGTGTCTCCTTAACTGTTTCTAATTCAAGAGTCCATTACGCTGAGCATGGGATGATGGTTTATATTATGTCATGCCCTATGAGGCATTTGTGATTCAGCCATTAAGTTATTACGGCACAGGGCCTCAGTGGAACAAGACATAAAAGTAGTTAAACAGTTAATAAGTTGCTGCTTATTGAAAAAGATTATTTGGACGGATAGCACATGTATACTGTATGTAAGGCCAAAAGCAACCAGCTTGCTCTTTTCAAAACAATGCTGCCCAGATGAAGGCCTATAAGTAAAATTCCAGCTTTGTCTACAAGGAAAAAAAGTTCTTTCTGTGGCTTCAAGTAGCTATACTACATTGAGAATGGCTTTATTGCTGCGACAGTTGGACCTCCGAAGGAAAGAAAGCGTCATAAATCATGACAGGCCTTTAGGGGCTTCTCTGTTCATTCGGCACTTTTTAGTCTTAACCTCTCAGCAGAGCGATGCTTGAACATTTTCTTATATTTTGTATTATTGGCTGCGATAAATCTAAACAAAAAACCAAAAAATAATCACCCTTTTTTTCAAGCGCATACTGAAATCTAGACTGGAGTGTCAAATGATCTCTAAACTTGAAAATGTAATTTGATTTTTAAAAAAACCATTGGATTAAATATTGATGTTCAGATAAAGGCTCACATCTTTGCTAATACAAATTTGGCTTCAGCTGAGTAAAGCTCTAATGGATACTTGACAATTTGACATAGTCTTGAGTGCTTCCAGATTTCAAGTGCAGTTGGGGCCAAATCTTTTGAAACAATCTGCTCCTCCAAAAAAGCCCAGAGAGGCCGTAATGTTTCCAAACAAAAGAACCTGCCAGATTTCACTGTTTGAGAAAATCTTACTTTGAAAGTTTACTTTGAAAATGCTTTTATTCTGATGGGAGGTGACGGGATGGCAGATGCGTGATTAAATTCTCATCAGCAAGTGATCGATGCAGTGCAATCTGAGTGTGCGGCGTGGGATGTGGTGCACCTGCTGAGACAAGGGTATCCATAACTAAATATGTCTTTCTGGCTGTCTTTCTGTCAGTGGGAAGAAGTAAGCATCATGGACGAGAAGAACACGCCCATCCGGACGTACCAAGTGTGCAATGTGATGGAACCTAACCAGAACAACTGGCTTCGGACAGACTGGATCGCACGTGGAGCGGCCCAGCGCATTTACGTTGAGATCAAGTTCACTCTGCGTGACTGCAACAGCTTGCCGGGCGTTATGGGCACGTGCAAGGAGACGTTCAACCTCTACTACTACGAATCCAACAACGACAAAGAGCGATACATCCGCGAGAACCAGTTCATCAAGATTGACACAATCGCCGCCGACGAGAGCTTTACGCAGGTGGACATTGGAGACCGCATCATGAAGCTCAACACCGAGGTGCGGGATGTGGGCGTCTTGACACGCAAAGGCTTCTACTTGGCCTTCCAGGATGTGGGGGCGTGCATTGCCCTGGTGTCGGTGCGGATTTTTTACAAGAAGTGCCCACTTACAGTACGCAACCTTGCTCAGTTTCCGGACACGACCACGGGTGCGGATACATCGTCGCTGGTGGAGGTCCGTGGCTCTTGCGTGGACAACTCAGAGGAGCGTGAAGTACCCAAGATGTATTGCGGTGCTGATGGAGAATGGCTGGTGCCAATCGGAAGCTGTCTGTGTAACCCAGGATTCGAGGAGCGAGCAGGAGCATGCCAAGGTAGGGTCTCTGTTAGCTCTATTTGTGTCCTTTGACGTAATCCATCATCGTTTGTCTTGTGAATGTTCACCTGTTCTTTCTGGCTTGTGGGTTCTTCTGAGGTTCTTGAGCCATGTGTACCTCTCCTGGAAGAGCTACACAGGTTTCTTTTTCAGGAGCTCCATGGTCCAAGTATTGGAGATAGCATTTGGTAGCATTCCAAATATTATTATACAGCACCCACTAGGTTTTCCGTTTCCAGACAAGAAATAAAAAGCAAGATGTCACGCTTAGAACGTGACTGTGTTGTGTTTTCTCAGCTGGACAATGTTAGAAGTTTGCTCCACTACAGACAGCTGGACACATAGCAGAGCTCAGTGGATTAGGAGGCCACTGCTGGATCTTTCTGTTCCATATCAGAATGTCTTACCAAGAAGCGTTGGCGCTAATCGTTTTTGTTCAGGCACCAGCCGTTCGGCGTGTGCCTGAGAAATGCACTTTATATTAGATTGTAGGTTTGATTTCTCTTACACTGTCTTGCTGTCTTCCTCTTGCTGTCTGTGAAGGTGAGAGATTTTTGTTTCAGGGAACAACAAAAGGCTTGTGGGTAGAGAAGGAAAGGATGAGTAGTTGTTTCCTTTTCCTTGTTCTGCTTTCCCCTCTCTCACTTCTCACTGTCTGTGGCTTGGCGGCTTGGCTAAAGAGTTCTGAAGGGCTTCCCAGCATCTGGGTGAAGCTGAGGTCAGTGCAAATGAACAGCAAACCTCGAGATAGGTGGACAGTTGAGAATGCCCCTCTGCCCTTTTTTTTTTTTTTTTTTTTACTCGCTTGTAAAAGACATCTGGTCCAGGAGAGGGTCAGAGCTTGTGCACGGTTGATAAATGGCATGCTGGCCAGTCTACTGTTGGTTATTTATGAAGGCAATCTCAGCAGGCTAATTACATGACAAATACACAACGTAATTTAGGGCTGCTTTGGGCCAGGGGGGTTGTACTGTCTCTGCAGGCGGTCTCTCGGTGAATATGTCCGGGTGGTTGCTTGAACGGGTTCACTTTTAAGAAAATGGGCAGTTTTTCTTGTTGACTCTTTTGTTGGCGGTGCTAGGCAGCATTCCACTCTCTTGCTCCTTTAGGTTCTCTCTCGCTCTTCCTCTCTCGCAAACTCTCTTCTCTTTGTTCAGCTGTTATGATTTAAAACGCAAAGCTGCCATAATTCAGTCAAAGCCAAAGGCCACATGGAGACTTGGAAAATCCAAAATCATGTTGCAGTTTGAGTTTGGTCCCTTTTAGTTATCATATTTGGTGGCAAGTCTCACCAAACTCAAAACTTCAACAGCATCACAAAGAAGATGAGAACATCTATAATCCACTAGATTCCAAAGTAAAGGTGCAGTGGATGACTCTAGTATGCATGCTATTTTCATTAGTTCTTTTGCATGGTCCATGGCGTCCATGGTGGATTAACCCATCAGATGTTGTCCTCCGCAAGCCAACAATTGACCGCATCCTCATTGAGGAAAGTTCAAAAGGTGGCCCACTCTCCCAGGGCGAGGATGAGTGTCAGTGTCTCCTTAATAAGCGCATATGGATAAGGAAGGGACTTATGGGTTCACTTTCAATGTGAGGGGTGTTGCAAGGGGGAGAGGATGATCTCAATGGGGCATCTATTGAGAATAAGGCATATGAGGCTCATAGCACAGAAGGCGTGAGTTGCACCCTTTGCCTGATTGTTGGGGATGCTCGGGATATTGGGGGGTGGCTGGGAGCGAGAAGAGAGGAACACTAGATGGGGTCAGGGGGGGTCATCCCGGTTTTTCCCTTCACACCCACGCAGAGACCAGGGTCACGGACGAGATTGATTAAGACGTCAAAGTTTTGACAGCTACATCTGAGCTGGGACGATAGAGAAGGTAGACAAGATCCACGAAGACCTTAAGTATGAATGGAAGCAGAAAAAGGACATGGGATATGCGTCCGTCTTTTGTTTGTGAGAGTTTTTCATGCTTTTGCATCACTCATCTGCCAGAAGGCATGAAATAAAGAAAGTGGAAATCAACTTTCAACCCATTGGTGCTAGTTCTCGAACTCTTACGGCAAGCATATTCCAGCTAGCAGTATGATAAGAACCATGACACATTTTTATCCGTCTGCAGACTTAGGTAGGGAAGAATATTCCAAAAACCGTCTGAGGCGGTATACACTTGACATTTTGGACAAAATGGAGTTATAGGCTTTGGTGTAATGAGAAAACTGCCCTTTGTGTGCTTGGTATTGGAAAGCTGAGGCTGATTTTTTTTTCCTTATGGAAAATGGACATTGAGGTTGTTTCAGAAGTACTTTTTTTGAGACAGACTGAAAAAGCAGGGCAAAATTTAAAACACTGTATAAAGAAGTGTGAACTGTGTCATCCAACAGTGGCGGAATTAAGGTTTTAATCACACCTTGACCAAACAAGTGTACTTAATAAACAAGAAAAAGCTGAGCAGTGTGTATGTGTGTGTGTGCGCTCCATGTCCATCTAATTACACAAAGCTATCGTGTTTATCTCAATCCTGTCATAATTATGAGCAGGTGTGTGGGGATCATCATCGGCCTCAGCTGGGTCTTGTTGTTTTTTTGTTTTTTTTTTCCAGCAGACAATAGCCTTCATCCACCGAAAATGCTTCCCAATATGAATATTCATTACTTCCGTCCTTTTTTCCTGCGCTTTTGATGGCAAGTGCATATGTTGATTCCTGTCACGATCCCCTTCAGTTGTGCGTCCAGGGCTTCTGCGCAGGACAGTGAATGGGCCGTCAGCTGTCTTGGGTAGAAATGAGAGAAAGAGAAAGAGAAAGAGGGAAGGAAAAGGGGGTGCTCTTTGATATCACACAGATACACCATTTGCATATTTTTGTAGGTGAAATGCAAAGGCAGCAAACTTGCGTCTGTTCCGCACAATAGCGTTCCCTTCGCTTTCTATGAGAGAGGCAGAAGAGGAGGCGTTCAGCCGCTTTCTTTTTTTTTTTTCAATGCAGCAGGCAGTCTGGAATCATTGTGACATTTAAATTTAAATGAGATAGCTAACTGTCTCGCATTACATGCTCACATCTGAATAGGATTCGTCTGATTTCTGAATGCGACACAAGGAATTTAGCCTCCTTCCTACCAATGCTTCAATTTGAGTGCTTGTCCCTGTCAAAGTCCTGTTGTTTGCCGTGAGCGACAATGTATATATATGTGTGTGTGTGTTTGCTGGCACATGTGTGTGCATTCTCCTTGACCCCATGCTGTTGATCTTGGTTGGTTGCTCATGCTCGGAAATGCCCCTGACAACTCCCGGCCCTTCACTTGTCAAGGGGTTGATGGATGATGGGTTTCCGAGTGTCCACGGTTACTGAGACAGAAAAAGAAACAGACTTAACGCCGTTTGCCCGAATCACCACATTTTGTTTTACAGCTATCTCCTTTTGCTACGTTCCCTTCTTACCCTTCTTACTGTTAGCCTGCTAAAACCTTATCCACACTGACACAAAACACCTTGCTAAAGTCTTGACATCTCGTACTACCACGCTAACAATACTAACGGTGTACAGGCAATGAGAAACTTCCACTTCCACCTCTGTAATATTTGTGTAGGTGTTGAGAAAGCACAATTCTCTAATCCCACTAACTCACTCCAGCAGAGTAGCCTCATATTTGAGGCTTTGTGTTTCAGTGACTTGCTGTTTGTGTGCGTGAGTGAGGCGTATAGACGCACGGCTTGAGTAAGTCTCTCCTCGTCCTTGCTCGTTGAACCCGGATCTTTTTAAACCAGAACACACTGATGTTCATTTGACGAGGTGTCCATCACCATCACCACCAGACAACACTCCCCATCGGTTAGCGCCGAGCAGTTAGCGTTTGCCGCCGTAAATGAAGCTGGCTTCCGTCCAGGAGGGTCAGAGGTCATCTGAGTTAGCACCGGGCAGGGAACGACAGCGGGTGATCCGGAGAAGGACTAGAACCATCCTTTTCTTCGTTAAGTTGCTGCCCCATTGATTTAAATGTAGGGCAGATTGAACTTGACAGTCGCCATCGCCACTGAGTGCCTTTGTCTTTGGTTTTGATTAGGACGGTGCCAACATTTCTTCAGACCAACGCACCAGATGGATTGTGGGACTCGGTGAATGCGCTTGTTTTGTTCCGCTAATGAAGCATTTGGAAAGGCGTCATAGCTTGATTTATGATGACAAATGACACAAATGAAATCCAAGTACCATTTGGTAAATCTACACTGTATAAACACTAGACTTGTTTCATGGCAGGGGGGGAAAAAATGGCTGGATTTGAAGGAGACTCTTTGTCAAATTCCCTCGAGTTCTGTTTCGACATAAACACTCGAGCCCATAAACAGTGAAAGTGAGCTAATGAATATTCTTACAAAGACGTGCTGCGGAAATGCTAACACTGCTAAAAATGAAGCACGGCTAGTACAGTGCTGAGGTGCTGAACTGACACTCGCTATCTGTTTTTCCATGAAGATATACAGTGCTGTTGAATTCTCGATTCTGATTGGTCTGAAAGGAGTCGGTTCATTTTCCATAACAGCAGCTCTGATTATTTTATATTTTAATATGTTTCTATAGTAACAACTTACTCAGAGACTTGTGTGGTAGACATTTATGGAGGAAATGTTTATTTCGCATTTATGGAAGGAGTCTCCAGTGTCAGCATTGTAATCTAAGGCTAATAATAAACAGATTAGTTGTTATTTAACAGCGATAAATATATAACTGCGGACTCGGTGAAGTTTTCTGTGAGGAGGTGTTTATTAAACATTTATGGAAGGAGTCTCCAGTGTCAACGCTTTTTTAACAGTCAGGATGGAGGGATTTGTGTTTTCTGGTGTCTTGATAACATGACAAGAGAGCGGCTGATGAGGGAATAGCTATTTATAGCTGCCGTGCTTATACACATGTTTACGTTAAATTGTCAGTATATTTAGCAACTGTGTGTATATTTAAAAGTGGTGTTTGTTTTCCTCTCATTCCAAGATTTATTTGTGTGTTCTACCTTTATTTATTTCTCTACCTTGACACAGAGCTCTGCTTGCAATCCTGAGCCATATGTAGAGTATACTTACGTATTGTCTTAAGATTATATCAGGATATAAAAATGTGTATTCTCGTAATCTCATGCCATACGATCGCTCCTAGCTTTCATTCATTTTCTTTAGAGAGAAATATTCCTTTAACTCGCCGTCCTGTGGGAAAACTATGCGAGACCTGGGCTCATATTTTCCTCACTGGGGGGGCGATTCTTGACAGAAGTGGCCTGGGGGAGGCTCCCTCCATGTCTGTTTATCCGAGATCTGATAGGACGTCAGTTAACAGATGTCAATTAGCTCAGAGTGCGTGCGTAAAAGCGGCGGCCGGATGAAAAGATGGATTGAGTAATGAGATTATTTAAGGACCGGCAGCCTTGTTTCCACAATGCGTCGTAATCGCAGTAATTATGCCCGAGGGCTCACCATGCTGACTGAACAATAGGCATTAATACTTGTAATTATTTGGAGAGGCTGAGGTATGGTGGGCTTGAAGTCTCCCAGCTGAAGTGAGTGGATTTGTTCCTTTACCTTAAGATATTGGAGTGGATTTGAACCCTTTCAAACCAGCTGCTTGGACTCAAACACTTGGTTTGGCATTGGAAGCAATTAGTTTTGACTTTTTACGGCTTTGTCAGGTTGAACAGACAACGTTTGTGGACGTCTTGGCAATACAGATCCTAGCAGGTCCACAGATGGTTTAGGAGTTTTCAGCCCTTGCTATGGCGATACGGGAAAAGGTTTTCAGCTAAACCAGTGGCCAGACTAAATACGAATAAAAGTTAGCCCTGTGAAAAAGCAGGAAGTGAAAGACACATCCAACACGGTAGAGACAACCTTATCTAGGTGAATCCATGATCCGTGGTCTTGTGAGCCAGTAGAAACAAAGAAGGCGGGACTTTCGTTGGTAAAAAGTTGATAATACATAAATTCTGCCTTCTTCCATGTGGTTTCATTTCAGCTCTCAGTATGAGTAGTGCAACACTCCTGGCATGAAAATATCTCCACAAAGGTATGCTCTCGGGTCAGTTAGCGAGTGGCCACGCCAACGAGCGGATGTGCTACAGCAATAAGCTGTGTTAGACACCATGGGATCCAGTCTGGTGTCCTGTATAATTAGCACATTTGTGTGACCGGTCGTTAACAAGCTTGCCATGGATTGTTCCAGACGTGCAGCAGAGGAACGGAATGAACGACCACCCACTTATAGTATAGCAATCGACTTTTAGAAACCCACGTCTGCATGCAGACGTAACGCACGCTTCGTCTGAGTGTACACATCGTGTTTGATTTAAACGCGTGCTCCCAAAATAAAGTCTGAAAGCAAGACGGATTGTAACTCAGATGCCGTGGTCATGGCGTCGACGCTTTAGCGCTTTGAATTTGGAGACAGACATTAATCAGAGAGCACGGTGGCACAGGACCTCGCTCAACACCTATTACAAAAACACACACACACACACACACACACACACACACACATGCTAGTAACATCTCAGAGGAACGTTGTGCAAATATTAGGCAATATTAGGTCACTTCCGTGTGTGCTGGAGCGAGACTCAAAAATCATATCATTAAAACCACGTGAACACGTTCTTCGCTGGGTGCTACTAGATCGCTCCATTTCTCCGCATCCAGCTCGCCCTGCTGCGGAGGCAGGAGCTAGTTGCAAAGCGAGGATGTCTATTCAGTGCCTAGCTCACTACACACACACACACACTTTGCTTTGTGAAGCTGGCGCTCTTTGAAGGCCCTTAGCTAGAGGGGGACTGAAGCTGACAGTGAGAACATTAGCATGTCAAAAGCCCGCTGAATCAATAGGGCCCTTCTCTCTGCCTCAATTTCTCTCTCTCTGCCTGGCGCTAACACACACAGGCCTCTCCATTCAATGGCACTCAGCGCGACCTACTGTAGGAAAGGTGCTCTACTAATACGTGCGCTGCAGGGGAGAGAAATGGGGGGGGGGGGTTCGAGAGAGAACTATTTATATTGTACCAGTAGATATGAAGTGGATATTTCAGATTGTGCATATGGTGGGTTGTTAAAGGAAAAGTGCATCCTGAAACGCGTTCAATATGTTTACTTTGTGAGTCAGATTTGTTGGTTGGTCCTGTATTTACGTTATTCCTGTAAGAAATTAGCGGCTGTCTGTTACACTGACGTCACGGGTTGATATCGTTATTGTTGGCGCAGTTACAATGGTGTTTACGAGGACAAATAAAATTCAACATTCTCACAAATTACACAAACTTTGGTGTTTCGCTCCTAAAAACAAAAGAGCAACAACGTTAAATATCAAACAAAGATAGAAAGACGATGTAGAAACGTGGCTAGATCTACAAGATGAAGCGTACGATGCCACTGACCGAGGTGTGAGCATGAAAGCTTTGGACGTGTTAGCAGAGTGTACAGATGAGGACGTGAGAGAGCTAGACAAACTAAAGGACTAAAGCGCCGCTGCATCGCTCACTTTAGACACCATGTTCAGCAGGTTGAACAGCATTGAGGGGAATGCAGGAAACCATTAACCGACGTGAACATAGACCAACGAACTCCCAACTCTGAAAAAAATGAAGAAAACCTCGCCTCAGCTCGGAAATTCTGAAAGGTCTCCTCAACCCTGAGTTCAGCAAGTGACAAATCAAATCAACATGGCCGCTCGCTGAATCAACAGTTAAAAAAAAGTAGCACCTCTTTAATTTTAAATCAGTTATACTGTATGTACTAGTGTTTGATTTAGATCAATCAACATACAGACATATTAGTTTGTTAAAGCTGTAGCATAAACGTACAGATAGCTAGCTACATTGTTGCTAACAAAAGACGAACAGGGAGGCGTCCATGTTTTTTTTCCGAACTTTGGAGCGCGATCGCACGGAGGTCGAAGACGTAAGTTCCGAGTTAAGGCGAATTCAGCATAATTATAATTATTAATATGCTTCTTTGAAGCCTGAGAGTTGCATTGCTCATTTTCTGAAGAAATACAGTGGCAGCCTTTTTTTTTTTTTTGTGAAATAATAAAAAAAACAACATTAGCTGTGCATTAGTTGGGGAAATAAAAACACGCTATCCAAGGCAACAAAGCAATTACCAACACGAACGAGCGAGCAGCGGAGAGACACTGTAAGGGAGGAGGGAGATGAAGAGAGTGTGAGAAAATGAGTGGAAATTAGGCTGTTGGTTCTTTGATACTGTGGACGCAAACACGTCGGAGAGCTGCGAATGAGTTGGGAGGAATGTGAGATGGCCGTCTCTGGTGAAATGCATGCGCCGCCACAGCTGCGTCGATCACTCATGGAGGGAAAGACAATGAGTCGAAGCCGCTTACCTCCTTTTTCTCCTGTCACCTGCTGCAGTCCAACCCCCTGCTGGGTCGAGACATTCCTCCAGCTTTCAGTCAATCACTCTGTGTGTGTGTGTGTGTGTGTGTGTGTGTGGGGAGGAGGGCCTCTTGTCCATCAGCTCTGGACCCCAGGCTGGGAAGTGTTTGTGATTCCATATGAAGTCCATAGCCGTTGGGGTTGCTTTGTACACTCCGCTGTCCTCTTCTTCTTCTCCTCTGGGACTTTCATAACGTACAAACTCATCGGGACACGCGGCACAGATGGCCAACGATGTGCTTCTGCGTGAAGGTTATTGCTTTGTCCCTTTTTTCTAGATTTTACCCGATAAGCTCTTGTATTGGGGCAGTGCTACTATCTGTATCTGTTAAACCTGAAGTGGGCGTGGCCATGCTTTTAAAACAAAACCAAATAATTCACCTTCCGTTCATCATCATCTATATTTATAGCTGTTTAGAACATTTAGAGCAATGGATTCATCTTCGGTTACGTCCCTACTCCTGTGAGACGTTTGGACATTTTCTGGTCAGAAGAGAAACAGAGGGAGAAAGAGAGGGAGGAAGAGAGGGAGAAAGAGAGGGAGGAAGAGAAGGAGAAAGAGAGGGAGGGAGGAAGAGAGAGAGAAAGAGAGGGAGGAAGAGAGAGAGAAAGAGAGGGAGAAACATGGAGGAAGAGAAGGAGAAAGAGAGGGAGAAACAGGGAGAAAGAGAGAGAGAAACAGGGAGGAAGAGAAGGAAGAAGAGAGAGAGAGGAAGAGTGGTTGGGAGGAGACGAATGAATGAATAAGTGAATACCTGTGGATTAAAGCTTTAGAACCTTTGACAGCAGGGATGGCTCACCGGTGACGGATGAGTCTCACCGCGGCTAAAGCCAGATCAATCAACATCAACCCCACACACACACACACACACACACACACACACACACACACACACACACACACACGCACAGTTAGCTGAGTTAGCATGCGGCACGGCACAGGGCCTCGTCTCATTTCAATCAGTCCCTGGAAACGTAATTAATAAGCGAAAATTGAGAGTGAGTCGATCAATGAGCTAATCAGTTCACACCCCAGACAGAAGGGATGATAATTATCTTTCTCTCTTTCCGTCTTTTCTGTGCTGTGTTTGGGTGTTTTAACAGCCTCAGGTGGAATTAGCTAGTTACTATTACTACTAAAGTAATCTAGCCTGGGCTAATACAAGGGGAAGCTACGTGGGGAAAAAAACTCCTCGTGAAACGGCTAGCATAGCTAGCATAGTACTGTATTTAGCCTGTTAGTACTGAATCGTATTTAGATCTACCAGAGCCAACTTTAGGATTGATTATATACAGTATAACGAGATAAAGCTCAAACATTAAGCCAGTGATCATA
The DNA here is from genome assembly GCA_037576825.1 of Pangasius krempfi. Lineage (NCBI taxonomy): Eukaryota > Metazoa > Chordata > Actinopteri > Siluriformes > Pangasiidae > Pangasius > Pangasius krempfi. The sequence goes on from CM074977.1 coordinate 26,133,142, forward strand.
TTTGTGCAGCTGGGTGTGTAGATTTAGTTGCTTATCACTAATTAGCCAGCTAGCATTTTAAAATTAGCTATGTGCTAAATGTTGTATCGATAGACTCTTTAGCAATGAAGTGAAAAGTCTCTGAATATGTTTCTGAGTCTGGACTGATCAGATTACACTAACAGGTGAAGAGAACAGTGTGTGAGTGTGTGTGAGTGTGTGTGTGTGTGGGAGAGAGAGAGAATGTGTGTGTGTGTGTGTGTGTGTGAGTGTGTGTGTGTGTGGGAGAGAGAGAGAATGTGTGTGTGAGTGTGTGTGGTGCCTTAACCCTCCTGTATCGTGGCTAAAGAAGGATAAAGGATAAGCCAAAGTCATAAAACTGCCACAAGTGTGTTAGCCATTAACAGAGGTAAAAGTGCTAACCCCGAACACACACTTTCTCTGCAGCGAATAAACTTACCTGTGTGTGTGTGTGTGTGTGAGTGTGAGTCAGTAGACCTGTAGTAGTGTGTGTTTCGTGTTATTTCACTCTCGAAAAGGGAATAAAACAAGTGTTGTGGCAAAACAAAGCCCGGATCCTTCTTCTCATCTTTGTAGTCTGTTTCTGGGAGAACGGCCAGATAGTTCTAATATTTCAAATCATAATATTTCATAATATTTGATTTTTTTTTTTTTCCCTCAGCCACATTTTTTGAGTGTTATAAAAAGAGAGTTTATTAGATGCGTTTTGATTATGGCTCGGCTGATTGGAAAAGCGAGTGGCTCCAGGCCTGGAGGAAAACTGAAACATGTGGCATCATCTCACTCAAGCGTCTAGTGTGTGTGTGTGTGTGTGTGTGTGTGTGTGTGTGTGTGTGTGTGAGAACGCAATCTGGCACTGGTATAGAAGTGCAAAGTGTCCAAGAGACACACACAAACACACACACAAACACACACACACACACAAACACACACACACACATCACCCCACCCAACCCGGGTCTCTCACTTCTCTATCCCGTTTTTTTTTTTTTTTTTTTTTTTTTTCCTCTTTATTTTTTTTCTCTCACCCTGTCTTGTCTTCTTGGACAATTTTTTTGATTTTTGGGGATGAATAATGATTTTTTTTAAAAATTATATTTGTGATATTGCTTTTCATCTGCTTTTAAGCCACATCCAAACATCTGACTCAACTATTAAAGAAAAAAAAACATTATTCAATGGTATTCAAGAATACATTATTTAAAAGAATTTAAATGTATTTTTTTTTTTAATTCGTACATCAGAATCTTTCATCTCTACATCATCGGCTTCAATTTGTCAAATTACCGTAATGCCAGATTCTAAAGGTTACATATCTAAAGGTACATTCTCCGTCTTTTTTGGCTTTCGCAAAACAAAACGTTTTTTATTTGGTATGTAGCTATGGTTAACCTTCACGGTCATGTGACACACTTCGATGCAGTAACTATCGCTTGCTATGAACTCCACCTCCCGCTGCACTACACACATCGGTCAAGGCAATCGGCTGTTGGTAAAACGATTTTTACGGATTAATTCGCGTAACATGCTAGCTAGCTAGTCTTTAAAAATATTTTTTTACGTGAGATACGAGGACCGAACATCACATCTCATAGCTGAAACATTGCTGAATTTTTGTTCGTGGCGCAAACGTGGGCGTATATGTGTTTATTTTTACTTCAGTAAGCATTTATGTTAACTAGCTAACTGTCTCGCCATATGTTTTTTTTTTTTTTGCATTAGTTAGGTTTCCGCTAAACGAAACATGGGACTGGGCACAACACTGGTGCTTTTTCTTGCGAAATGAGCTAGCTAATGATTTGTCTAGCAGTTTAGTGCTGCACCTTTAGTGAGGAATGGTGTATTTTCCCTGATTTGAATTTTTTTTTTCTTAGTTTTAAAGAATTTTAAGATAGATCTCCATAGTGTCCTGGTCTACATTTGTTCCCCCAGCACTCTTATCTCGTGCTCCGATGGAGGACTAGCATGTGATCTGGCGAAGCCTTACATCCCATAAAAGTCGTGTCCTTTCGGTCTTTTCTTTCCTGCTGAACTCTCTCTCTCTTACGAGCGAGGAGAAGAGGACTGCTGACCCCCGAGTAACGAGCCAGTGCCTGTTAATTACACCTCCATTAGGACATGAATGGAGGGATCAGCACTTCCCAAAGGTTGAGGATGGAGATTTTAGGAGAACATGATGGGGGGGGGGGGGGGGGGGTGTGTGTGAATGGATTAAGGTCTAGGGATGGGAACAGGAGAGAGAGCCATAAAGAGCTGCCATAAAGAGAAGCCAAAGAGAATAATATTTTGAGGTGTAGTCTAAGACTAAGACTAATTTCAGTGTGGTTTGACTTCAGATCGAACCAAAAAGGGATTTTATCGGTTCAGTTTGAAGTCAAGCCACACTGAAATTCCATAGACGTCTCCGGACAGTTGGTGCTCGCTGGATAAACTTTCATAACTGATATGAATACATTTTTTGGTGGTGGTGGTGGACTTCACTGGCCTGACAATCTGGAAATTCCTAACATAATGTGTTCGTTTAACACACACATACACACACACACACACACACACACACACACACACACACACACCCTGATCCTCGCTTAACACACCGTACCACCCCCTAATCTTCCTTAGCAGCTCCTCCAATTAACCCTTTCCTTCAGTTTCTCTTAAAAAGATCCCAAGCTCATCAGATGGACTCTCCGTCTCCCCTTCTCTTTTTTTTTAATTCCTCAACAACGCACGGCCACAAAGCACGACGTCCTTTGAAGGTCGTGACCCTGAGCTTCCTATCTCTATTTCTCCCTCCGTCCCCTGCTGTTCTTTTGCCATGTTCGTTTCAGAGGATGACAGAAAAACTTGTTAATCTCTTTTCGTCCCCGATCGCGCCCGATGTAGTGGCTGATTGGCCCCCGGGCAGACAGTGATGGATGGATCGCGCTGTAGAGATAGAAGACAGGGAAAGGTGGAGAGGTGTTAATCCGGTTCCCTGGGGCGCCGTCACTTTTGCACGATTAAAAGGAGACAGTTGGACAGGGAAGAAAGAGAGATTAATAGAGAGTTGTTTGAAGCGGTTGTCTTCTGGAGGGATTCTGACATTAGAAAAGAAAAGCTGAAGAATTAACAGGTTGTTAGTGAAATGTCCAAAGCAAAGGGAAACTGTGTGTGTGTGTATAGATAGATAGATAGATAGATAGACAGATAGATAGATATTTATTGATATTTATGTCTGAATCAGTAATGATGAGGCTGAAAAGGACATTATGAAAATGCCTTAAAGAATCACCAAATAATATAACTACATTCACTGGACATCATTTATCTTTTTTTTTTTTTTTAGTAAAATGTTGGTAACATTTTCTGAGGCTTATTTTTTGTTTGTTTTAGTTTGTTTTTTCGAAATGCTGATTTCCGCCATAAAAGGCGTAGAGCTCAAATCAACAAAAACGGCGACTAAATGGTGAACGGAAAACATTCCAGTAATGCAGCTCGGCCACTGCAGCGAACCGGCTACCACAGACACACACTAACTCTTACTTCTTTGATAGGGTGCGATGTGTTAATTTTGCACAAACGAAGGTTTTATAACGAATTGAACCACGTTTTTGTGAACGCAGCATGTCGTGTGTAAATGCTCCTGCGAAGGATTTATTGGTGAATTCTTTGTAGCTTGATGGAGAAGCATGTAGCATATCTTTGTTGTTAAAAAATAAATAAATAAATAACCGGAAGATAAAGTAAATATGAATAACATGAGAGGATTCTGTTGCACTCTCATTTGGTGTGTGTGTGTGTGTGTGTGTGTGTGTGTGGCAAGTGTGTGTGTGTGTGTGTGTGTGTGTGTGTGTGTGTGTGTGACAGCGCATTCCTGCACTATCGCTTCCTCTGTTAATTAGAGTGTCATAAAACCATGAAGTTCTCTCTCATTGAAACACATTCCATAGTGCTCCAATACAGCCCCATTCCGTGAGGCTGACCTGGCAACCACATAAACACACACACACACACACACACACACACACACACACACACACACACACAAACACACACACATTTACAATACATGAAACAGAATTGCAGTAGTATTGCGTTACAATATGGTCCAAAAGTCTGATGACTTTTTGAGGGTTTTTTTTTTTTCTATGAAGTTGTAATATAATAAAATTTCCTGTTAATGGAACTGGATCAATGCAGAATAATTTATGATAATCTCTCTTTCTCTCTGTTTTTTTTTTTTTCTACTCCAGCCTGTAAGATTGGCTACTACAGAGCTTTGGCCAGTGACGCCGGTTGCTCCAAATGTCCTCCTCACAGCTACTCGGTGCGCGAAGGCTCCACGTCATGCGCGTGTGACAAAGGATACTTCCGATCCGAGACGGACCCCGCATCCATGCCCTGCACCCGTACGTATACATCCATATCCTCTTACGCGAATATATCGCACGAGCACGAAGCTACAGCAGGGTTTAAAAGCCTGCATCGATCACTACACGCTTCTGTTTGCGCTGCGGATTTTTCGCGATTTTTCTACATTATTCAAAAGGATTTTTAAACAGATCCTTGTGAGAATATCATCTTTCCTATTATCCCCCTGTCAAAGTCTGCTTCATTTTAATCTGTCCTAACCTGCAAAAAAAAAAAAGATTAAAAAGATTAAAAAAAAAAAAAGCTCGGAGGAGCATTAGCTAGAATTGACACCTTTTGGAGGAAAATAACGCCGATAACACGTTGTGCCGCATTGTGTTTTATTCCTTACTTATTAAATATTCATTACACGACCCTATCTCGTTTTTTGGATCTTCAGTGTGCCTAATTATCTAATTAACTGATGAATAGCGCTTTTTACTGCAGTGTTATCTGAAGGGCTTTTGATTTGTATTGTATGAGCAAAAAAAAATAATTTTTTTTCTTTTTTAATTGAAACAATCTTTGGTGGCGAACTCAGACTTTTGAACCCTGCGCTTGTTTAGTGTGTGTGCAACCTGTCGATAGCCTTCTGCTCACTTCCCACACACACACACACACACACACACACACACACTCTCTCTCTCTCTCTCTCTCTCTCATTCACTCACTCACACCTGCCACTCAACCTCAAATCCCATAACCCTTATGAAATAATGCATAGTAGAAACAAGGTGTTTAAGTGTGTGTGTATGTGTGTGTGTGTGTGTGTGTGTGTGAAGGAAATCCCATGATAATATGTACCTTAGCATCTGAAGCGCATTAAACCAGAGCGCCCGCAGCTCGCTTGCTATGGCTTCGTAACACACAAAAACACACACGCATACATGATAAACAGACGCTAAACAGCCGTAGCATGTCGAAAGATGCAGTAATCTCTGGAGGGGAGACAGATGTTATCAGTGTGTGTGTGTGTGTGTGTGTGTGTGTGTATGTGTGTGTGTGTGTGTGTGTGAGCTGAAAGAAATTAATGTAAACATATAAACTTTGCTAGGCTTGCCTCTGAAAGTGTGTTTGGTAATCACGCCTTTTAAAAATCATGACTTGAACAACAGAAATCGTGAGTCATAGAGAGAGAGAGAGAGAGAGAGAGAGAGTGATAAAGACGACTGACCCCATTGCGCTAAACCTCTCTCACACCTTATTGTATTGAAATGTAGCTTAATCAGCTGCTGTCCATCACCACTGAAGCACTCGGTTGGACGCTCGCTCTGTCAGACCGGCTAATAATGCAGGATAAATAGTTTCAAGAAAGAAGGAATCATGCAGTAACTGCAGTGCATGTCAGGAATACACATGTATATGTAGATGTATACACTAACAACGGGACAAAAACACCAAAGAGATTATTCGTAGGAGTCGAATAAACCGAGTTTTAAATTCTTTTTGTTAAATTAGCAAGAAAACGGCTTCATGTTAGCAAGAATGATAGTGTGCCTTTCGCACACCTTTGCGTAATCTGTCAGCATACACGCGTTATTTAGCTAGCTAACTTCTAGTAAATGAAATGTTTTGTCACAGATACGCATTAGGTTGAATTCTGAGCCATTTATATAACAGGAGCCTTCCAAATTGTAGGCTATTATTAAAATTAAAACTACTGTATCACCAACATTAGCTAATTTAGCACTAATATTAGCCGACCTAGCTGCTGAGCTAGCAAGAGTGCTATCCTGTGGTGATATCCTTGGATGCCCCTGGATATCACAACAACTTTATCACTTAGAATTAACAACAGTTTAAATCTACATATGATGTGATTTAGGAATGTTCCTAAAATTCGCTAACTTAGCTGCGCAACTAGCTAACGGCTAGCAAACTAGCTCCTGAGTTTCACAGGGGATTTCAGTATCTGAGTCTTGAATTACATTGAAATATTCTCAAATTATTTATTTCACAGTAGCTTAAAACTGTCAAAATGTAGGCTTCTACTCAAATTAAAGCTATTTTGTCACTAAAATTGGCAAACCTAGCACTGAAATGAGCTGACTTAGCTACTCAGCTAGCTAACTGCTCACAAACTAGCCCACTTTTTCCACAGGAGATTTCGCTACCTTAGTAAACAAAGCTATCAGACAAAATACACTATAAGTTATATAAATAAGTTAGCTAGCTGGTCTACTGATTAGCAGACTAGCTAGCTAGCTTCTAGCAAACTAGCAATGTTGAAATTGAACTCTGAGCCATTTATATAAAGTGAGAAAACTATTTTATCGCTACGTTTAGCTGATTTAGCTATGTATCACGCCATTCCTTGGTCTTCGAGCTCACAGGTCGAGAGCTTTGGAAAAATAAGAAGTGTGTTGCACTGTTTAGCATTCACAGTGCTAGCTAGATAACGTTTTCGCTAACAGTATCAGTTCTTTCCTTTAGAAGGCAGTTTGAAGAGAGTCGTCGTTCTCGTTTTACACAACTTTTGCAGGCAGTCATATAATTCTGCTGACAGAACGAGCGCTCTGGTACAACAGCTAACTTTATTTACAAAGCGTAGCTGTGTTTTCCGTAAGCTCAGCTAGCATGTCGTAACATCCGTAGGATGTTTAGGGAAATGGATTTTCGTGCTGGGAGAAAAAAGAAAAAAAGGACTGAGAAAATCTGCCCTTTGCAATAATATCTGTTTGTGGAGAGTTTGTCGAGTTTTGGCTAGGGTTCAGAGCGTGTTTCAGGCCTGTGACATTTATTTGCGAGAGCTTCGTTTCAGTAGTGTGTGTGTGGGTATGCATATGTGTGTGTGTGGGTATGCATATGTGTGTGTGTGTGTGTGTGTGTGTGTGTGTGTGTGTGTGTGTGTGGTCTAAACAGGGCAAAAAAAGCACGCAAGGGCAAAGCAATTAGTATTAATAAGATTCCTATCAGCCACCCACTCGGTTATAGAGATGAACATCTCATGATCTCTCTCGCAAACACACACACACACACACACACACACAGAAAGCAAACAGAGGGGAATGCCTGCGGCGACGGTTTGTCATAAACGTAATTATGCCTAAATTCAGCAGCGCCCGGTTTACAGAAACACACACGCAATAAAAGGGCATGGGATTGTGTGGGTTTGTGCGCTCGTTTCCTCCTCTCTCTCATTTCCCAGTGCTAAGTAAACACTGACCTACATGTGCAAATATGGAATGACTTTGATCACCACTCATTGTTCCATGTCCAAAAAATGTTTTTTTTTTTTAAATTTAATAGATTCCGGATAATTTATGGTGATGACACTAGAAATGCTGAAATATAGGATATGTACTATAATAGTATAACATTTCCTAATCTAATTTGGCATTTTATAATGAACTGAATCCTCGCTTTGGGTTAGATGATGGGGGAAAAAAAAAAAACGGCTAAACGATGCACATTAAAAAATGATAAAGTCACTGATCCCCTGCATGCTTTGAATGCTTTAGTGCCATTATGGCGACTCGTAATGAGCCAATAACTACGATGGGGAAGTGGATGAAGATTTCGTGTCATGTTTTTGTAGCACGCTCCATTTCTCTCTACTCATCTCACAGTCGTGATCGTGATCTAATCGCCTGCTCGCTTTGCTCCACCAGAGCCGCCGTCCGCCCCGCAGCACCTCATCTCCAACGTCAACGAGACGTCGGTGAACCTGGAGTGGTCGGCGCCGGCGTTTTCAGGCGGAAGGCAGGATCTCACTTACAACGTCGTGTGTAAGCGGTGCGGGCCGGACGGACAGCGGTGCGAGCCGTGCGGCGTCGGCGTCCATTACACGCCGCAGCAGCTCAGCTTGCGGACCACACGCGTCTCCATCAACGAGCTGCAGGCGCACACGAACTACACCTTCCAGGTGTGGGCTGTCAACGGCGTGTCACCGCAGAGCCCCGGGCCTGACCAGGCCGCCTCGGTCACCGTCACCACCAACCAGGCCGGTGAGTGACACAAATCCACCATTTTACTTTATTGCTTCAGGAAATGTCGAGATACATCAGGATACGTTCTTCGCAGTACAGGAACAATCCTCGATTCGGATTGGTCAGAAGGTGCCGAATAATTTTCTATAACAGCAGCTCAGACATCGTTTCTATAGTAACAATTAACTCACTTTTAACTGCTCCATATAATCTACGACTAGAAAGAAGCGAATAAAAAAAAAACGTTATTTAACTGTTGATTATACGTAGTGAAGAGATGTTTATTTAGCATTTTTTGGAAGGAGTCTCCAGTGTCAGCACTTTAAGTTTTCCGCTACAGAACAGACGATTTCTCTGTTTTCTCTGTAACATGACAAGCTGTGTTTATATATATATATATATATATATATATATGAGAGGCTGGTGAGGGAACGTGTATTTATAGCTGCTATAACATAAGTGAAAACTAGTTTCATGGACGATCCGCGTTAAAATGTAACTATAAACAGATAAAAAGTTGTCAATCTTTAACAACTAAAAAAATTGTAATAAACATTCCTGTGATATAAGAGGAATAAAACACTCACAGATTTATTCCTTACGCAAACCATGCTTACTCGTATTGGAAATGTTTTGCGTTTTTGTCGTGTTTTTGTGTCGCCTAATCAACATACGCAATCAAGTAGCCAAGCTACTCTACTATTCATGAAGTAACGCATGTTCACACCTAGGAGTTGCCAGTTTATTAGCTAGCCCAATTTAATAGCTACAAGCTCTGTGCGTGCATGTTTATATACGATAATAAGAGCGCTTTAAATCTCCTCACACATCATATAATGAAATCGTGAGATTCGTGTGGATACGCAGCCGTATGACATCACTAAATACCAGGATGATGTCTTCATATGAGTAGGTGCGAGGTTGATGCGTAGCATGCGTAGCGCAGACAGCTGGAGTCGCTACCCAAATATGGAAAACCAGTCTATGTGGTTTTTTTTTTTTTTTTGGTCACTGCATACAAATTTCTCATCACAGCTTGCCATGTGAGCGTCAGAAGCAATTACTCTGACAATAAACTGTGTGTGTGTGTGTTAGCATTCCTGCATTTCCAAGCATGTGCATGGGAAGACTAGTTTGTTAGTGTTGAGTGGTGATTTTTTACAAGGTGTTTAATTATAGGTTGGTGAAGCCGTGGTGTATGTTTGTGTCTCATTAATGGCAGACACACCTGTCCACGTGCGCTTGACCAGTGCTCGGTCTGCCATTTACAACACACACGCACAACTGGATTTTTTTTATGAGCCTCACTTCCAAATCAGCTTCCATTCCTCTCTGTGCAGCCATTCAGACAAATGAAAGGCTGTAAGCCTCAGCTTGATCTTGCATGGTCTCTGGAATGTGGATTTAAAGCTATATAGATTACAGCAGACTCGCTTCCAATAATAAAGTCTGGCTACGAAAGAAAATAAAAAGCTCGCAGGTCGCCGCCTTTATCTCCGAGAAAACCGAGCCGTCGTGCTGCTATAACGGCCGCCTTGGCGAGAGCAGCCTTCGTACAGGGAAACACGAAACCCACATCGATCAGCTGCTGCCGTTAAGCGACACTCCAAAAGGTTTTTCATCCTCGTCTCGGCACGATAACGTAAACATATCTCGGTCGCTGTAATGGTTTATAGCTTCATGGGGCTAATATGTTTGTCTTTTAAACAATGTTTAACAGCAGTTGTTTTTTTTTTCTCCTCAAAACTCAGCATCCGTCCCAAATAGCATATCAGTGCTGGTCTATGCTTACCATCCAAGGGTAAGAGGGTAATAATGGTGACTTAGTGATGATGGGTGATGGTGATTAGGCTTAAATTCGTAGATATATTTGGTGGCATTTACATCATTTTTGGGCCATTATTCCCTCGCCATCGGCACCATTGGCATCTTTGGCGCAATAGACCTTCAGCCCAGAATTTGAATCTCTAGCTTCCTGGGATCTCCAAAACCAAGATCATAAGATTATTTTCATCCCAGTTCTTGGGAACAGAACCAATATTAAAATAGTCACACTTCAAATTCTTTGGTTAGCGCTCCTAGCTTTCTGGACTTTTCTCTCCATGTTATTTTACTCTTTTATTATTCTTTTCATCTTCTCCAGCTCCCTCTCCAGTTACGTCCATCCAGGCCAAGGACATCACGCGGCACGGCGTGTCGCTGGCATGGCAGCAGCCCGAGAGGCCCAACGGCGTCATCCTGGAGTACGAGGTCAAGTACTACGAGAAGGTGAGTAGAGTGGAATGGGAGCCGCAGCCTAGGATCATAACCCATCATCATCACCACCACCATCATCATCATCATCATCACCACCACATTCATAGCAGGGGGCCAAGAACTACACAAAGCGATTAAGGCAATCTGGGACGTATAGTTGAACTTCTTTATAAAAAAAGAACGTGCCGGTGATGGGTAATCGAGAGCAGGGAAGAGAGAGTGATTGAGTGATTACGCGAAAAATTCCACATAAACACAAACACGGAGGCTTACGTTAGGCTCCAGCAGGTACAAACCAAGCATTAGGGGACATGGAGGAAAAATCTCACTGGCTTTGCTTGCTTTGGTGCAGATTTGGAAGTACCAAAGTGGTATGAATGCAGAGGAAAGCTCCAGGGATTTCTACTCAAGCAGATTCCGGTTACACCCATTGGAGGGAATGCAAACAATAGACAGGCGCTTTGGGTTTTTTTTTTTTTTTCTTTCCAAAAATGGTTTGTGGTTTCCCCTACAGAAAGCCTCCCCCTTTTTTTCATATCAGACCTGCATAGAATCCCGGTCTGTGTGCTCTCTTTTCCAGAGCAAACAAAGCAGCTGATCACGTGGGTTCGTTCTGTTCAGAGATACTTTAGACAAGACGCTACAGGTAGACAATTTTGGTAACGTCAACTGAAAACATTTTCCAGAATGACTTATTTATTGCGGCTTCTTTTACACTGTAGCAATAAAAATATCCAAACTCAGCAGCGTAAGGTTCCTGTTTTTTGTCACCTCGCAACACCACAACTTTGAAAAAGGCTTTAAGCTCCGCCCACTCAGCAACCACTTTCATTTGGATTTGTCATTTATTTTATACTGAAAAATATTATTTTCTTGATTGAACTAAAAAAGAAATGATATTCCCTATATAACAAACTTTTATGTAAAATTCTTTCTCTTGAGTTGTAAATGATTTTTCATGAGTAAAAATGAATTAACATAAAACTTATAAAAGGATGTGTAAGCATCAAGGCGGAATAAATAATAATAATAATAATAATAATAATGATAGTATTGACTTTAACACTAAGAGTGTTTTCTCTTATCACATGTTCATGTAAATGATGTTCATGCCACTAATAATCGAGATGAAGATGGTGTTTGATGTTTTTCCAGTAGATTTTGTTGTTGTTATTTTTTCTTCCGAACTTCAATTTCATTTTCTTTCGCAATCAGGACCAGAACGAGCGCAGCTATCGCATCATGAAGACGTCGTCTCGCAGCGCTGACATTAAAGGCCTGAGTCCACTCACCTCTTACGTTTTCCACGTACGAGCCCGCACCGCGGCCGGCTACGGAGAATTCAGCACTCCTTTCGAATTCATGACCAACTCAGGTGTGTGTTTCTTTTTTTTTTTTTTTTTATTAATGATGTGTCTGAAACTACAGGCTGAACAGACAAGGCTTTGTTAGCTCAGGGCTTTTTGAAAAAGCCTGAGAGAGTAAAAAAAAAAAATCAAATAAAATATCCAAAAAAAAAACCATTGTTTGTTTGTTTGTTATGAGAATTTACTTATAGCTAGAGCTTCAAGATCTTGCACAAGTATTGATCATTAAAAGCTTGTTTTATTTTGTTCCCACCCCCCAGTTCCTTCTCCTATTATCGGCGATGGCGCGAACTCCACGGTTCTTCTGGTCTCCGTTATCGGCAGCGTGGTCCTGCTGTTCATCTTCATCGCCGTCTTCGTCATCGGACGCAGGTACGTTACTCTATAAATAGCACCATCACTCTTCCCCTCGTTGTTATTCCCGCTGGTCACCTTTCTGTCGTCTCTGTCTGTCAGGACGTATCTCTTCACCGTCATTCCTGACATCATCTTTCTGTCAGAACTCCCACGGGCAAAATGTCACCGGCGCTGCATCCTAAAAACATATTTTTTTTCCCGTCTTGCTTGTTAAACGCATCTCTGTTTGTGTAGGCGTGTTCGATTCCACACCAGCAGCCACCTCTAGCCCTTACCTACAGTCCGCAAAGTGTCTCGATGAAAAGCTTGCTTTCCCGACTATCCTTCAAGTGAGCACTTCTTTTCTTTTCCACGATCGACACTGTAGCGTTATCAGCTGTGATAATCACCTGTGTCCTAAATTCCAGTCACATCCCTAATGAATGGGCTCTTTGTTTTCCAAAAAGCTGCCTCTAGACACTTCCTGACATTGTCCCTTTTAAAAAAAAAAAAAGAGATAACACCTTCACTATCTTTCCTTTTCTCGCCCTTTCTTTTGGGAGGATCGACATGACAGGGTCCAAAAAGCCTGAGCGCACCACCACCGAGAAAAAAAAAAAAATCTACAGTTGTTGCTTGGCAACCAGCACCTGATATTGACTTTATTAGTATAATCACGATTTCAGGAAATAAGAAGAATCTTGATATGTATTGAGTAGGGAATAACGCACTCGGGGTTGCGCTGTTCTAGGAAAATAATCAATCACGAGGTGGTGTACGCGGAGTTAGTACTGGTAGCACCCTGAAGTTGATTATTTTCCTATAACAGCATGTCCTGAAGTGTTTCAGTCCTCTTGTACCACGGCAATTTGCCAATGCAAAATCTCATTTTACATACATTTTTTTTTAAATGAATTAAAGATCAACATGTTTCTTGGATCATTCACACACACACACACACACACACACACACACACACACACTGAAGTGAGGCTGTTTCAGGCCACACCAGAGCGTTCAGGCGTTAAAGCCTGGCCTCCTCCTTCTCCTGTTCTACCTGTGGATCTTCCCCTCCTCCCTCTCCTCACTCTCTCTCTCTCTCTCTCTCTCTCTTTTTTTTCACACACACACACACACCCTTCCTCTTTCTCTCTGTCTCAACCGCCCACCTCAGGGGGGCTTTTGTCAACGCCGGGCTGCAGCGAAGAAACAATAACAACACAGTCGCATTCCTGAAAAGGTTGATTTGACTCGCCCAGGTGACCCTGCACACAGCGGGGTGTGTGTATGTGTGTGTGTGTGTGTGGGTGTGTGTGGGTGGGTGTGTGTGTGTGTGTATTAGAACTCCTGCTGCTTAGACCAGGTGACCCTGCAGCTTTGAGGGAGAGAGGGGAATTGGCCTTGTTTGTGTGTGTGTGTTGAGAGGAGGGAGAGTGTGTTTGGATAGGGTTGACCGTTTCGGCCACTTCCTGCATCTCTCTCTCTCTCTCTCTCTCTCTCTCTCTCTCTCACTCACTCTCTCTCTCTCTATGTCTCTCACTCACCTTTTGTTTCTCAGCTTTGTAAACTTTGGCATTATTGACTCCTTAAGCATCTGCTTGGCTGAACTGACAAATGGTCTGTGTGATAAATTGGACATTTTTATCAGAAAAATAATGTTCAGGTCATTTTCTTCATCTAGGAGGAGTAAATACAGCAAAGCCAAGCAGGATTCGGATGAAGAGAAACACCTACACCCAGGTAATAAGGCCAGCACTGAATAAACATATCCATACACACACACACACACACATACTGAGTTTGTTGGAGAAGATGAGTAAAAAAGAACAAAGGAGTGTTGACAGAAGCTAGCAAAAACGTGTGGCGCGAATAGAAAACAGATGGCTCCCATTTGTTGTGTTTTAGCCTGCACTACTGTTATTTCTTGCATTCATCTCTACCTCTCTCTCTCTCTTGCTCTATCCATCCATCCATCCATCCATCCACAGGGGTGCGGATCTATGTGGACCCTTTCACGTACGAGGACCCCAACCAGGCCGTGCGCGAATTCGCCAAAGAGATCGACGCCTCCTGCATTAAGATCGAAAAGGTCATCGGCATCGGTAAGAAGCCCTCCGGCTGTGTCCCATTCAGAGTTCACAATGTTCCGATTGCTTTATTTGCCGCAAAACAGTTCCTTGCAAAAAAAAAAAAAAAAAAGGCATCCTCTAAATACACCACAGTCTTTGAAAAACCAGCGTATTGTGCCAGGGTTATATAACTCAGCGTGGCGTGTATCGCAGGTGAGTTCGGCGAAGTGTGTAGCGGCCGCTTGAAGATGCCGGGGAAACGAGAGATCTGCGTGGCCATCAAAACCCTCAAAGCCGGATACACGGAGAAGCAAAGACGCGATTTCCTGAGCGAGGCCAGCATCATGGGCCAGTTTGATCACCCCAACATCATCCGTCTCGAGGGAGTCGTCACTAAATGTGAGTACGGTTGGATGAAGCGTCATAAAACTCAGCCCAGATCTGATTCTCCTGACTGTGTGAGCCTTGGAGGCATTTCAAGCCTTCACCTCTCAGTACTGGAATTCGGTTTGCTCAGTCGAAAATTCATTTTTGTCCCCATTCCCTAAAGTTTCACAAGTTTAGGGTTTGGCTTGGTGCTTGGCTTCGAAAGCCCCCTTGAGTGCTGTTCTTCTGCTCCACATTCTAAATTACCCAGTGTACCGTAATCACCATTTGGCACCTAGCTTAAATAAAAAAAATAAAAGTATCTAAAACTACATACTCTGTTACATACTCCCTTTTTTTTCCACCTTGATGAAAATCAAGCTCGTCTTTTCCAGTGGCCGCTTCTTTGCCAGCCCCGGAATCTTGGCAGACTGGCAGGTATCACATTACAACTTTCAGTATCGCCTTGTTGACTGAAAGTATCTGCCTGTATATGTGAATTAAGCAAGAACGTTTTGACGTCTGTTCTCGGTCATAACTCGTACTTAGCTGGTTATATTTGTACAAATAATAGACGGTAATAATAAGTTTGACTCACATTTTTACCAGCACATTTACAGTACACATATTGAGGAGAAAGTATATTGCTTGCTGAAAGGAAATGCTGCTGCTGTAATCATTAAAATCTGTCCTGTGCTCATCCCAGGACTCTTATTCCCAATCTGCTCATACTGAACATCCTTTCAACACACTTGGTACTGTTTGTAGAAGACGATGGGCTCCTTATTGAGTTCGTGATGAGGGAGATTTCCACGCCACTGTCACCTCTAGTTTGCTCATTACCCTGTGTTCACACTACTAAGGCTGTAAACACAAAACAGAGATTTGGCAGCATTACTGCATCCAGGAGATTTGTTAAAATTTCATTACATCCTGATACTGATTTATTTCAGGATGACCTAATAGCCTTCATAGAGCTAAACAGTAATTTTTTTCCCCTCAAAACATACAAAATTACCCAAAGATATAACTGAGATACAAGTCAAAAGGCACTTTTCAAAACTGCAAATGCAGTGATTTTAACTGACAATGTTCAAAGAATCGAAGTGATCAATCACACAGCATTCAAAAACCTTCAGCATTTTTTTAACGCGAACGCATGACATGGAATCCTGATTCCAGCGAAAGTGCGACAAGCGACATTCTCGATTCTCAAATAACCACCCTTTACAAACATGGTGAGCAGAAAAGCATGTCAGAATGCGTCGAACCTGGAAGAAGACGAGCTACAACAGCAGAAGACGACCCTGAGATTGACACATTCTCAATTCTAGGCAAATTAGGTAGGATGCCGTAGAGCGACAAAGCAAAACGACCGGCTCGATCGATTCCGTGGACTAATCTTATGGCGCATGGGGTCTGACAGTTCTTCAGTTCCCCACTCACAACAGTAGCTCCTAGCTGCAATTAGTTCACATGTACTGTTTGAAAAAAAAACTTCTCAGATCTCAGAGGTCAGAGGAGAATGATCTGGCAGGTTTGGACTAACAGGAAGGCTATGGTAACTCAGTTAACTACTCTATACAGCCATGATGAGCAGAAAAGCAACTCAGAATTCATCAAAACTTAAAGGAGCTGGGACTCTACAGCAGAAGACCACCCTGGGGTGTGAACATTAACTGTAGGTCTTGACCCATATCTGCATCATTTTATGGATTGTGGTGCTGCCACATGATTGGCTAATTGGACAACTGCATGAATAAGCAGGGGTGCAGGTGTTCCTATTAAAGTGCTGATAAGTGTATAAGGATATTTTATAGGAGAAACAACGGTTAGGTTTGTCTTGTTGGCTTCAACCTTATTTGTGGAGATACCTGGTAGATACACTGCCTCTATGTAATGGATTAGAGAAGACATTGCCAAGAGAGAAGAAGAGGAGGTTTTTAGCTTAGCTTCCATTCTGTCTTAAAAGTGGCCCTTTTAACTCCGGGCTAGTTGGCCTGGTGAGAGCTGTTGGTTTTATTAATGGCGGTACGAGGCCTTGTAAAAACCGTGGCCTGACTAAAGAGGGCTCAAGCTGATTGTTATTGCCGGCGAATAATGGTGGTCCTTCCATCTCCAACAGGGCCAATTAAATGTGTTAAATCACTAATGATACTGCAAGTGTCCTGAATAAATAAGCACCAAATGCCCCCAAGCCTCAGACAGACAGAAAGCGAGAGAGGGAAAGTGAAAGATGCCAGCCGTCCCTAAAGGAGGCATTCAGAGACGGCTCGGCAACACGTTGGCGCTAAATGCAACAGCGCTAGATTGCATTTGCATAATGAAGCCACAGCTTTGACACCATAATGATTTCTCATAGGTGGAGAGCCCATGTGTGTGCGTGATTGTCATCCATTGTAAAGCCATCAACGTCGCTGCTCTGTGTCTAAGGAAGGGCTCGTAATTCCGCAACGGAGGTCCAGTCGCCCCACGGCAATGGATGCATTCGATAAACAAACACGCAGAGAGACAAGCTGGAAAATATCACCTATGCAAATAAGGCAGGGCAAGTGTGAGAAAAGAAGGCTCTTGATTGGGAAGTGTCACTCAAAGCGCACTAAACAACGCACAACAAACTTTCCGAGCACTTCTTATTCATTCAAAACCCCATTTTCTCTCTATTTGCAGTAGAGACGGTTACGCAACCAGACGGCTAACGAAACAATGAAAAACTGCTTATTGTGCACGGGGTGTTTTTTTTTGTTTTTTTTTTTCTCTCGAGGGTTTTGATTAGTTTTTCTCTTGTGTGGCAGAGATGATTACCATTCATGAGGCAGCCTCTGTGGAGCCTTTGGCTGAGACAACATAGTGTTTGTTGAGCAGATGGGTTCGTTGATTGCTAGTTATGAAGTAGCGCTAGCAAAGAAGCTCGAGTAGAAGGAAGAGAATAGAAAGAGAGGTCAGAAGCGGGGGAGAAAGATGTATTACAGCTGCAGCAGCTTTATAATTTCAAAATGGAGTTTATGCTTATTTCAAACACTGGCTTCCAGCGTTAGCATATTGCTTAAGGCTGGTGGAGACAAACTGCAAACTGAAGCCTACTAGATTTTCTTGACAGGATGTAACATTAGCATTTTAAAGGATATGTTTAAATAAAGTCACTTTGCTATGTAGCATATATAGCACGATGTAGCACTCTTAGCTATACCTAAGCTATATACCATAGCTAACAGTGAAAACTTCAAACATTATCATTTTGCTGAAGGCTAGTGGAGAATAATTGCTAATTAATGCTTACTGAACTAAAAGATGGAACATTAGCATTTTGATGGAGTAATGATTTTTTTAAAAACTATTTTTAACAATTTTTAATTATTTCCATCTTCAACTGAAGTCAATTTGCATATCTAGCAATGCACAATAGTCTTAGAAGCCATGTTAGCATGTTGATTTCTCAATGCTAGTAACGTTAAATAATTGGATTAGCTTGTGCTAAAATTATATTAAATTACATTAAGGCAAAATTGGATTGGCTTTTGAGTCGAGTACAAAAAAAAGTCAGTTTTGTTTTTAGTTCCTTAACTGTAAGTAATTTTTTTTCCTTCACAGGCAAACCTGTAATGATCATCACCGAGTACATGGAAAACGGCTCCCTGGATGCCTTCCTGAGGGTGAGTCAAACATTAAATCTGAGAAAGTCTGGAATATTAATAACACTGACAGTACAAAAAGGACTTATAGATTCTATTAATCTTTTTTTGCATGGGGAAAAAAATGTTTACTATTTCCACCACTTTCCACGCAGAAGAATGACGGCCGCTTCACGGTCATCCAGCTGGTCGGTATCCTGCGAGGAATCGCATCGGGAATGAAGTATCTCTCGGACATGAGCTACGTCCACCGTGACTTAGCCGCCAGGAACATTCTAGTCAACAGCAACCTGGTGTGTAAAGTGTCTGATTTTGGCATGTCTCGGGTCCTGGAGGAAGATCCAGATGCAGCTTATACAACACGAGTAAGTTTTTAAAGCGTTACTAAGCTGAAAGTAACCGTGCGAAATTACCGTTCGCGCCGAGAAACGTCCATGCGGCCATGTTCTGTGTGGATAACACAGATTTTAGCAAGTCTGCCTGCGCCAAGCTGTTGCTTTCTATGTTACTAACCCATGGTGCCGTAGTGCTTTGCATGTCTCTGTGTGTGTGTGTGTGTGTGTGAGTGTGTGAGTGTGTGATTAACCTCGTCGCACGTGTTTGTTGTGTCTCTCGAAAGGAAATAATGGGAACCTATCAATCACAGGGTGGAAAAATCCCCATTCGCTGGACAGCACCAGAGGCCATCGCGTACAGGAAGTTCACTTCAGCCAGTGACGTGTGGAGCTACGGGATCGTCATGTGGGAGGTGATGTCATACGGCGAGCGGCCATATTGGGACATGAGCAACCAGGATGTGAGTGACGAGACTTTTTCGAGAACATGCTGATTCAGAGATGCGAAAGGAGGCCAGTTTGTGACCTTTCGCTTTCTCAGCATTCTCAGCTCTTTCAGCTTTCTCACTCCTCCTCTCTCATTTTTTTTTTTTTTGTCTTCGTCCTCTTTCTTTTTCAGGTCATAAAAGCCATTGAAGAGGGATACAGGCTTCCCCCGCCAATGGATTGTCCCATTTCTCTTCACCAGCTGATGCTGGACTGCTGGCAAAAAGAACGATCTGAGAGACCCAAATTTAGCCAGATCGTCAACATGTTGGACAAATTAATCCGTAATCCCAATACGCTAAAGAGGACTGGAGGAGAAATAGCGAGGTATACTACGGAATCCACTGTGATCTTCTGATCAGAAGGCGTCCGGAAAATAGGAGTTAGTGTTACCACACTATAGTTAATAGTTGTCCTAAAAGATCAAGGCTATTTTAGGTTTTATTTTTTTAAACTACCATAAAATGAGGCCTTGTTTCATAACACGAACAAATAAAGTATCTTTTTACTGAATAATATTCCTCTTAAGACTGTTAGTTTAAGGGCTTGCATTGGCTCATCGAGAAACATTAAATAAATCCCTGGATCATTATTTTACATTTATATTACTGTACATTATAATAAATATAATACACCGATTTTGGCTACGACTTTGATGGTTTTTATTATAATAGCTCTGCCTTGGTGACTAGAGACTCTTGCGTGCTGTTATAAACTTTTATGTTCCCCAGTGAACCTGTAACTTTGTAAAATACTTAGCTGTAAAAAAAAAAAAAAAAAAAAAAAGGAAAGTTCCCAAGCAACAAAATGACACTTTAGACTTTCTCTCTCTTTTCCAGACCCAACACCACCCTTCTAGAGCCTAGCAGTCCAGAATTCTCCTCTCCCCTGGGCACCGTGTCTGACTGGCTAACGGCCATCAGCATGGAGCGTTACCGTGACAACTTCACCGCCGCCGGCTACACCACCCCAGAGGCGGTAGTGCACATGACGCAAGAGTAAGTCATGAAAATTCGGCACCGAGGCCCACGTCTAGGCGGAGAGCATGCTCGATATGTTGCTGTTGGTGTGATAGTGTAATTAATGACTCTGCTATGCGATACTTCGGACACGGAATTGCGAAACCGTCAAGAGGAGGAACTACAGCGTCTTCCTACGTGAGAAAACTTCGTAAACATAAAACTCGGAACGGAGAGTTCATTACTCGCAGTGCTCGTCAACAAACACAGGCTAGGCGATGAAAAAATGAGAAAAAATAGCAGCTCTTGGTCAGTATGTTCTTGACGATCAGCCGCTATGGGTCGTTAACATCGAGGGATTCCGTCGTAAGGAAAACAACAAAACCTACGTTAAATACAGAAGTGCAACGCTACTCGATCGAAGTTCACGTGATATAACGTAGCTAGCTAATTTAAAATCGGCTAGCTAACGTTAGAAAGAGGTGCGTGAACACGCACAGGCGCTTTTCATGGCCACTGTGTAAACCGAGAAACGTAAGCAGCGCTAAATAAAATGCAGTGACATCACTGATTGATTTACGCATTTCGGTATCGGTATCAACCGCCAAAAAAACTCGTACGCAGACTTGTACTGGTCTTTAAAATACGGGTAAAATTCGATGTGCTCTCAGTTTTGAGTCTCAAGGTTTCCTCGCATGGTTGTCGTCTCGGGGAGCTTTTCCTCGCTTCCGTCGCCTCTGGCTTTCTCATTAGGGATCTAAATATAAACCTCCATCCGGTTTTCTGTAAAGCTGCACTGTGACAATGTCTATTGTCTAATGTCTAACAGTCTATACAAATAAATTGAATATAATTAATGGAAGCTTGCTATTAAAGCAGCGCAGTGGGGGAAGAATTGCCTTGACATACAGTCTAAAAACATTACGCTTCTGAGTAAAGACCTTTATAGATAGAGATTTTTTTTTTGCGCTCAAGTGCCAAATGCTAGTTTTTCCGTTTAGCTCGAACGGCTTGTGGAGCTTCTCGAGGAACACACACAGAGTATAAACCGCTGGTTCGAGGTTTTCTTGACGCTCTGCAGAAACCTTTAGAACCATTTTTAAAAATGTGCTTTTGGTTATGTTCTCATCATCCCTTCTTTATTTTTTTGCCCTCCATCAGAGACATGACGAGGATAGGCATCTCGTCAGCCGCGCACCAGGACAAGATCCTCAGCAGCGCGCGGGGAATGCTGTCCCAGATGCAGCAGATACAGGACAGGATGGTTCCAGTCTGATCGGAAACTCTTACGACACACACTTTCCCCCCACTCCTCTTGTTTTTGTTTTGATTTTAGACAAAAAAAAAAAAAAAACAACTCCATTTTTACCTCATCCTCATTTACGCACTTTAAAAAAAAAAATTCGGATCGAAGACAAAAAAAATAAAACAAGAACAAGGACGAACGGCTAACGGCACTTTTTTTTTTTCCTGGATCGCCTTTCGATCGGAGGATTCGTTCCCTTCCGCGGTGTTGTGAAACTACGTTCTTCAGTCGTGTTCTCAGCTACACGGCGGAACTTTGAGGGCATGCTCTTTTTTCCCCTTCACCTTGTTTTGTTTTTTTGTTTTTTTCTCGTATGTATCTAAATGTAAATAAGTAGAACTTTTTGGATTCGTTCCACTTTGCCATTTCAACGTTCAGTCCACCTGGCGAGTTACAAACTGTGGCTTTAAAATAAAAAAAAAGACATTCTGAAGCTCTTTATTATTATTATTATTATTTTTCATTCTGGGATTTCTGGCTCCATGTGAAGGCTTCTCCGCCCCTTTGAAATGGAATATCAGTCTCCACTTGGCTGGCAACTCGTGCGCACCGATGGATTAGAGAACACTGCTCTGAGTTGAGATCTCTCTTGCCTCTTTTTCTCTCCAGCTTGGTCTCTATGGGTTTTTATTTTTCTCTCTCAACCCTTCAAGCAGGCTGCGAAATTCCCACTCGCTGGAAGCTGGATGGAATTAAGGTAAGCACTATTCCACTGTTTATGAGATCTGCTCTGTTTCCTCCGGAGTTATTTATACAGTCCTCAAGGTGGGGTTTAGAGACAGAGAAATGATGACACAGTTATACTTCTGCTATTCGGGAAGCTAGAAAAAAAAAAGGGAGGGAATAAAGGAGAAGCATCTTTCTCTTGAGCAACAACGCAAAGCAGCTATTTCAGCTCCGAGTTACTAGCAAGCACTAAACCTACAGCCGTTGCGTATTGAAAATGCCTCAAACGTTCCTCATCTCTCTTACTTTCTCTGTCCTTCTGTTTTCTCTGTAGGGTCTCATCGGCGTTTCTGCAGCGTAGCGACATCCTTCACCACCTTAGCTAAAGCGTAAATTATTTACAACGCTTCCCAAGATTCCTCTCGACGCAGAAAATCTTCCAGACACAAATAATAACGAGTTGAGAAGAGGCTATGGATAATTTGCACCCCCCCTCCCACCCAAGAGCTATGTTTTATCTGCATTTCTACATATCCTAGCGACCGAATGTATGCTAGCAACAGAACACGTGCTAGCTACTTAGCTGGATGCACTCTACAGCTTCGTGTGTGTGTGTGTGTGTGTGTGTTTTTCTGTGAAGGATGACTCTTGCTCTGAGGAACACACAAAAACACACACTTAAAGCTTAAAGAAGACGTAAAGAGTACGCTACGATAAAACAGAACCATTTGCTAGCTGTTTTTTTTTTTTTTTGGGTGGGGAAAAAATACGCTGTTTTTGATTTCTTTATTCACGAGGAAGTCACTGGAGTCTTCTGTTAAACGCTTCTGGAGTCATAAGATGGCATGAATTCAGAAGATGCTAAGCTAAATTCAGACTCGGAGGATTAGCAGCTAGCGCTAACACTTCAGTTGTGGCTCTGGGAACTGGAATACGGACACTTTATGTGAACTTTAAACTTACTGCAGGAATGTTTAAAAAAAAAAAAAAAAAAAAAAAAAAAAAACAGGGAAAACTTGACAATTCACATTTCATGAAAGCCAACAGTCTTGTTTGTCTGTTTAACACACATTCCCATTCCGAACCCGAGACCGTTTTCTTCCTCCCGTTTTTCAGTTTGAGCACCTGATTGGAAATATGCAAGGAATGTGGAGCAGTTGGAGGAGCTATAGAATGTATTGTGCCAAGTTTCTTAATTGTAGTTTAATTCTGGGGAATCAAACTAACAAATCATGTTTTTGTTGTTGTTGTTGTTGTTGTTGGTTTTTTTTGTTTGTTTGTTTTTTTTTGCTCGGTTAATCTAGTTGTGTAGATTAACAATGTGCGTATTTGCAACTATCTATATAATGCCATTGTTTTCTTTCTTTCTTTTTTTTTTTTTTTAATGAATTTAGGTACATTTCATTTATTTATGGTCCTTTTTTTATCTAGTTTGTAAATTGTAAAATAGAAATATGAGAAATAAATGACTGATTGCCAAGTCTGACTTTTTTTTCATGGTTGAATTGATGTATTTGAGTATGATTTACTAAGAAAAATATGTTTAATTGAAAGTATAAATCAAAAGGCTCAATGAAAAACGTAAAAATTTCGCCTAGTTAATGTAATATTTTCATATGAAAAGTAACTTTTACTACTGATCTAAAAGTGTTCGAAGATTTAAAGCAACTACGCCACCTGTTTCTGACTGAACACATCATTCGATCTGTGTATGTTTGCCGACTGACGCTACGTAGTTTGCTAACGAATGAATCCGAAGTAAAATATCATGTGAATAACCGATATTTACCATTAGCTAGAATTTGACCCTCTGCCTAGCTAATTACTGTAAAGCTACTAGTTTATGCTAATCTAACCTGGCATTAGCAAAGAAAACGGGCTAGCTTAGTTAAATATATCCAGCTAATGTTAGCAAATTAACGAAACTTACCTCAACAAGCCTTTTCAGATTAGATTTAGAGTTCATACCTTCTAGGGAAGTAAAGTAGACGCCTCGTTTTATACGAGTCTTTGCTTACTTTCGCATATTGAAACATTTCGCTGAGGTAGGGCCGGCGGCGCTCATCCTCAAGTTCCACACTGCAGTCTGGTCACTTGTCCATAGTGATCTTATCCAGGAAAAGGTCACAGATCGGAATCGTCAGGATTTTTTTTTTTTCCAAAATGAATTTGATGAATTTGATTGGATGCTACAGTCGTTGAGCGGATGAGAGAAGTAGAGACCTTCGAGATTTGGACTTTACAAGAAGTTCAAAGTTCTCGTAAAGTCCATTTTTATTAGTTTGTGAAATCTTGCGAGGAGCGATCGTATGTCCTGTTTAAACAAATGAATTTCTATTGTGTGAAAGTGTGAAGCAAGCAGACACCATTATATATCAAAACGTTTTCTATATTATATCGCCTCGTACGGTTATGATACCGAATCTCCCAGCGCTTTTCGAGACATCCTCTTAGATTTCTTCCTCTCCAACCGCACTATATGAAAGTGCTTGTATGAAGCAGTTTGGCAAGGATAAGTACTACATTAAATTTGAAAGAAAAAAAAAAAAAAAAAAGGATGAAGAGGGCCGATTCTCCCCTGAAGAACAATTGCAACAATCAAACAACATTACTGGTCTGCCTTTCGTCAGCTTTTTTCTTTCATTCCAGCTCTTCTTCCCTCCCCCTCAGCTTTTCCTGTGCTTTCTCCACGCTGAATGGGCCGTAATACAGCCATCCTGGCACGTTTAATCAGTAAACATCTGTTTCCCCACAGCCTGCCATGATGGCTGATTGTGTGAGAGGCCTTTGATAAATAAACGAGAAAAAAAAGCCCTAGAAAACGCAATTTTCGGAATAGGAGAAAGACCCCAGCGCGATCCTGGCAATTTTTTTTTTTTTTTCCTGCCACAATCACCCTAATGAGAGATGCATGCATTATGCATGTGTTTGGGCACTACGCTGAGAGGAAGTGAGAAGAGAATAAAAAAAATAAATAAGTGAGAAGAACTTAAAAGTTCAACTCAGGAAATACGCTTGAAATTAGCTGGTAGTTAATTAAGAGAGAGAGAGAGAGAGAGAGAGAGAGAGAGAGAGAAGGGTTGAGATAATCTATAGAAGTGTGTGTGTGTGTGTGTGTGTGTGTGTGTATGTGTGTGTGAGATTGCAATATAACACTTGGTTAAAAAAAAGAGCTGTGAAATGTCCAGAGACGTATACATATATTCCATTATATTATATTGTTATATAACTCACCCCATAGCGCTACTGAATTCTTGATTCTGATTGGTCAGAATGTGTT
Organism: Pangasius krempfi; assembly: GCA_037576825.1. Taxonomy (NCBI): domain Eukaryota; kingdom Metazoa; phylum Chordata; class Actinopteri; order Siluriformes; family Pangasiidae; genus Pangasius; species Pangasius krempfi. The sequence continues at coordinate 26,158,521 of CM074977.1, forward strand.
GATTAATTTTTTTAAATTTTTTTAATGACAGCAGCTCTGACCGTTCTGGCTGTAATTCAGATCACCGATTTATATTAATGCACTTGTTCTAATAATATTGCTTATGATAACAACTCTAGCAGGATGCAAGTGCATAAACTCAATATGTAGAGCAAATCCAAGAATCACAACCAGTCATCACAGCAGGAGTCAGGCAGAGTAATCATTACTCATAATCCACATTCATAAGTCAAAAACCTCACCCACGGGTCAAAAGAAGCGAGAGCTAGAAGGACAGAAGAAAGCAAGCCAAACACAGAACAGGTGATCACAGTAGGATAACAGAGCAATCCGAGGACAGGAGTAGAGACAGGACTAGGACAGAAACAAAGCCATGTGGAGCACTGAAAGCAAAAGACATGATACGAAATCTTTTTGATGTTGATTAGTTTCCAATAACAGCAGGATATGAAGTGTATTTATTCCTCGTATACCGCAGCAATTTACCAACGATTGTTTTATTAATTAAAGGATGACGTCATACGTTGTATGAATGAATAGTTATGAGACTTCTCTTCTGTTCTGTTTAACTCAGCCATTCAGAGACGGATAAAGGTCTAGAGGGTTCCTCGATCTGGATTAAAAACCTTCAGCTGTCTAAAGAAGTCCTGAGAAATCTTTTTTTTCCCTCTTGGATTACATTCTTTCCCCGACACAAAAATCAGTTCCTACAGTGTGGGATTTCTTTCGGAATTCAGGCCCAAAACTGCAATCATAAAGCCACGCGCTAAAACTATAGCTTTAACCTCTAATCCTGCTCTTTTCAGCTCTGTGAAGGCAGATTTCAGCAGATCAGATGGACTATTCCATCTCCGTGGTCTCTTTATAGGGGGGGGGGGTTTCATCTTCCTGTTTGTTTAAAGTTTGAAAAAATCTCTTGCACTGGAAATGTTTCCGTGTCAATAGTAATAACACAATAAACAGAGAAATGTTTTTGGTTTGTTTTGAATTGCGAATAGTTACAAATGTTTCTGCTTAAAGTTGGATCAGGTTTAGGTTTTTATTCGGTTTATCGGATTGGTATTTCCCGAATTTCCGTAATCTTGGAATTCATAGTAGATGCACAGATGGAACCAACGTATCAGCGAGAAGACGTACACAGGTACTTGTATGGATGCACCAATGTAATGATCCAAAATGAAATGTAACTATAAAGGGATAAAAAGCACGACGTGCCGTTCTTTAATCTGGCGTTCGGTGTGTCAGTATTAATAGTATAAAGGCATCAGCACTCCAATCCAAACTCCATTCCTGTCCCCCTGTGTGTTTTTCTTGTGTGTTTATTGTGTTAGTGTTGCAGTGGTATTTAATATGTGAAGTGTGTGAGTGTGTGTGATCGGTGTGGGCGGCGGACACACACTGAGCTCTGCGCTATGATTAATGACTGAGAGATGGCAAAGATAATGAGGTTCACTCAACAGTGCCACACTCACACACTGCCTCTCACCAGCACACAGAGAGAGAGAGAGAGAGAGGGAGAGAGAGAGAGAGAGAGGAGAGAGGAGAGAGAGAGAGAGAGGCAGGGGTTCAATACAGTTAACATCTTTAATTTATTTTATCATTCCTTTATCATTCAGCACTTCTTCTGCCCTTTCTATCTCTTTCTTAAATTCCACTTAAATTCTAACTCTACTGCCTTCTTTCTTTCTTTCTTTCTTTCTTTCTTTCTTTCTTTCTTTCTTTCCTCAGTTCTGCCATTCTTCACTTTTGTCTGCATCTGCATTCTCTCTTTCTTTGCTTATTTTTTTGTTACCTGAATGTGCCTTTATTAGTTTTTTCTCCCCTAGCATTTCTTTCTTTTTCTTTCTTTCTTTCTTTCTTTCTTTCTTTCGTAACTATTTTTTATTTATTGCGTTTGTTTCCTGACTGTTTTGCTGACTTGTTAGTTTCCAGACATAGATTTTTTTCTCCCCTGCCATCTTTCTTTCTTTCTTTCTTTCCTTTTTTTTTTTTTTTTTTTTCTCGCTTGTTTCCTGAATGTGCCTTAATTGTTTTTTTTTCTCCGCTGGAATTTCTTGCATTCTTTCTTTATTTATTTTGCCGTTGCAATTGCATTGTTTTAAATTCCTTGCCATTTTCTATCTTTCCTAATAAATTGAATAAGTCAAAATAATATGGAGATGTCTGAGAGGCTAAACTAATTGCCAAAAAAAAACCCACAAAAACATGTTTACAATGTGATAAGAGCACACGGTCCTCATTAGGATACGAAAAAGGGAAGGAGATAAATAGTTGAGAGAGTGAGAGCTAGAGAGATAGATACAGTAAAAAAAAAAGAGGACAGAAATATTTGGAATGGGTCTACAAATTGGTTCATGAGTTTACAAGCACACCAAAGGCTTATATATACACACACACACCGCTATGCTAAACTCCCCTACACACACACACACACACACACACACACAAAGCCTTTGAGCCGGCTACAGTCCAAGATCAATAGTGGAAGGAGCTTTAGTCCGCTTATAGGACACTTCATCTCTGTCAAACACCAAACATTTAAATTACAGCAGACAATGCGCTATCATTTCTCACCACGAGGACGAGATACTCAGGATAAGGCTGTATAAATCACACACAGCGAGGAGGAACCAAGGAGGAGTCCAGCGGTAATGTGGGAAATGGAGGAAATATATTTTCCCATACGACTGCGATGACAGTCCCAACAAGAGGGTTATGTTACTAACACACAAAATATCGAACACCAGGTCAGCAACATCCATCATAGTACAGCAGTGTTCTTTCTCTTCATTTCTCTTTCTTTCTTTTTTACTTTCTTTCTCAGATAGATAGATAGATAGATAGATCTATAGTGCTTCCAGCTCACAATTTCCTTTGTCCAAAATGTCGTTAAGATTAAGGTTAGCTGTGGAAGTTATGGCAAGATCTGGAAGACCTTGAATAGATCCGAAGGTCTGAAGAAAACTTTCAGACAGAAAGATAGCCCCATATGCCTTATAAGACAATAATGACCTGCAGGAAAAGGTAAAGTTGTCACAGAAGTCGTGGCAGTGCACTGTTGTACTGTACAGCATTCCTTGCACCTACATGATCTGCATGGAAGAGTCATCAGCCGGAAACCTTACCTGCGACCTCATGTTTTTTTGTTTGTTTTTCACACCATTCTGTGTAAACTCTAAAGACCTCAAAATCCATGAACTACTTCAAGAAACACAAGCTGAAGCTTTTAGAATGGCCTTCACTGTCCCCTGACTTGAACATGATTGAAGATCCCTAGGTAGATCTTAAACATGTTGGGCATGCAAGACGGCCCTAGAATATCTCAGAACTAGAAGTGTTCTGCAAGGAAGAAAGTTGAAAATGACTAAAACAAGAACAGGAAGTCTAGCTGGCTACATAAAGTTGCAATACCTGCCAAAGGGGGTGTAATAAGTACTGACTTAGTAGGTCGTCCAAATGTTTGCATATGCCACAATTTCTATTTTTTAACTTCACCATATATAAAGTAACTGTAGATTAACATTTGCAGAAAATGTATTTTTAAAAAAAGAAAATAGTTTATGGGAAAACGTCGATCCATTTGGTGAGGGGTGCCAAAATTTTTGTTGCATGCAACTGTCGATAGATAGGGTACAGGGAGGCAGGTGGAGTGTAATAGAGGGAAGGAGAGACAGTGAGAGAGGGAGGGGAAGCGGGACAGGTAGAGAGGATGCTGGGAGACGTTCTGTCGAAATGTTTACCGCTGAAGCAGTGCCATCTGTACCACCCTGTGGGGCAAATGCTATGAGAATCAGTCCAACACACACACACACACACACACTTTAATGTACGCAGGTCTGCAAACAAATCCGGCATGGTGCAGAACTACATGTTTAAGCCAAGACATACACAATACCTCAGGGCTCTTTACATTACCCACTTTAACATAGCGTACAGCACTGCTAAGAAATGTTTTTATTTATTGAAAGCTTAAAAAGTTTTGTTTAACGAAAGCTAATGCGTACGTTATGTTATGTTACGCTCCATTACACCTCCCACTGGAGCCTCAGATTCCTGTTCTTGGCTGACAGAAGTGGAACTCGATGTGGTCTTCTGCTCCTGGAACCCATTCGCCTCAAGGTTATGTGTTCTGAGATGCTTTTCTGCTCACCACGGTTGTAAAGAGTGGTTATTTGAATTACCGTAGCCTTCCTGTTGAACCAGATCGAACCAGTCTGGCCGTTCTCTTCTTAACGCTCTCATCAACAAGGTGCCTCCAACTGGCTGTTTTTTTTGTTTTTCGCACCATTTTCCGTAAACTCTAGAGACTCTTGTGTGTGAAAATTCCAGTAGATGAGCAGTACTCAATTCAACCTGTGAGATCACATTTTTTTCTCCATTCTAATGACGTGAACATTAACTGAAGCTCTTGACCTGTCTTTGCATCATTTTTTTTTTTTTTTTGCCTTGTGCTGCCACTACATGATTGGTTGATTGGTTAATTGCATGAAAGAGCAGGTATACAGGTGGCTGGTGAGTATATAATCCAATACAATTGCCGTCTGAAGATACAAAGAGCTAGAAAATGTGTGGTGTGTGTTAATTAGGTGCATCCTCAGCCAGATCCACTCCAGAATGAACCCCTTCATTTGTGTAAGTAAACAATCTGTCTACAAATTGGTTCAAATAAGAATAATCAGCCCTGAGCAGAGTAAGGCAACGTGCACAGGTAATTAAGGTAATAGTTAGGCTTACAAGTCAGACTTTGAGTAAACCAGAGAGTCTGGTAATTTTCATTTCTCATGGCCAAGATCTGCCTAATTTCACTGGAAGAAGCAGCTTGTGTTTACGGGAGTCTTGCAAGCTGGATGTTTATCTCATGTGTCATCATGAACCACTCATTTTTTTTTTTTTTACTACAGTCACTGAAAGTTCATTGTTGTCAGCTAAGTTTACACACTGCACGGGTGAGATGTCCAAGGCTTTATTTACGAAGACACACTTAACTCGCTCATTTTCATTTAGCATGCAAAAACCTAGCATAAATATATGATATACCTGACTGATTTTGCTAAACATCGGTAGCTGCGTAATATGCTGTTGTAATTATTGCTAGGTTTGCTGGTTAATCACATTAATACAGACTAAGGGAAACACCGTGTGCTAGCACCCTGGACAAAAAGTCGTCATTTAAGCTGAGCTGCGATGTTGTTGTGTTCTTTCAGCTCACGTAAAAGATATTGTTCAAGTTTGGCTAGCATTTTCATTTTATAACGACTGGCACGTTTAACCATGAAGTGACGTCTCTTTAAATGCAAACATTTCCTGTGTTTTCTGAACCCAATCCCAATCTTCGCCACACCATTGTGAAGCATGTTCATTTTACAGATCGCTGCATCTCAGATGAACATTTTTATTTTGCAACAAAGACGGTTTTGTGTATTTTCCTGTTTGTCGAATGCTTGTGTCAGGTGCTCTGGCATGTGATCTGTCCGTTGAGGTTGGAGGAAGATATTATTTATAGATATAAAGGATTAGTAGCTTGTTGAATTGCAGGCTGCTACTGCTTCATAAGTTAAAAAAAAAAGAAAGAAGAAACTAAAAGTGCTGACCTTCGTTTAACATAAAGAGCACATCTTGCACACCAAATGACTATCGACCGTTTGAGTTTCCATTCTCCGAACAACAGCTTACTCTAGTCTCTCCAGACCCTTCCTGTTTACTGCTCGTTCATGCTCTGTTTTTTTTCTTCACTATTCTCTGATCTAACACTGAAACAATCTATAAATATCTACAGGAGTTTTCAACCTCTGCTCAATCCGAAGGCTCTCAATAGCCTGAGGCCTCTTTCTGTACTTATGGTTCTGTAATAAATTAAACCGCGTGAACTGTATTAAATCGCAGGGAGCCAATTGATTGCTGGGGATATCGATTATCAGCATCATCAAACAGCAGAAACGGCAAAACATTAATCAATTTAACAGTCCACAGCTACAGTGGAACTATAATGAACATGTACATTATAACGTGGAAATAATTAAAACATACAAGTATACATCCGTTTTAAAAACACACACAGGTGCATACATAAATAGATAGGCCAAGGCTCCTATATACTGTTATCTTTAATAAGCAAGGAATAATAATAATAAAAAAAAAAAAAGGAAATAATCAATGGCTACGGTGAAGTTGATTATTTTCCAATAACCACGTCTTAATTTTTTAAAAATTCTTCTCATCCCACAACAATTTGTCAAAACTACGTGTTGTTTCTTTATTAACGAATGACTTGTCATACTTTTTTATCTGTTTGTAGTTACGTTTGATGCTGTGGGAGGAAAAAAAAAACAAGTTAGCTCCTGTTATCACTTATGTTATAGCAACAACACTTGCTGACCAATCAGATTTGAGATTTCAAATACATTATATATGTATAATACATTGAAATAAAAAGACTAGGCTGAAATCTGTTTAGATAGTCTGGTCTTCATCCGTGTCTCTCTCTGGCTTATCCGTCTCTCGCTCCACCATCTAATTGCCACCATCTGTGGGTGCGTGAGGAACAAGAAGCCGTACTCACACACGCGACCTCGCATTCTTAACATGCTGAGGCCAATCAGCACAAGTTAGTGTGTGGTGGTTTCGGCAAGTCCACTCCAATATTACACGGTTCCAGTTGCCATGACTTACTACTACTAAACATTTCAAAATGATCTGGATGACTGGAAAGCTTTGTAGATCTGATTTCAAGCAAAGAGAAGATGAAGAAAGTATATTTCCAAAACATAGAAGGTCACTTTATTAACGTAATCTATCTACAATGTCCGAATACAAAACCGAGGAATGAACTACTACCTTACAATCTGTCACGGGATTTAGACGTGCACCTACAAAGTGCATTCCATCCACGTGACTACAGTCAGTAAGTGGTACTAAATCGAAGGTCTACTGACAGGTTGATGCTAAAAACATTACTGTAATACCTTTAAAAAAAGGGCATGTTGAGGTGACTAGTGATATCAGTGGTTACCTGTCTCACCAAAGCATTGTTGAATTCTCGAATCTCGAAATCACAGGTTTCTTTTAATCCACACGTTTTAATGCATTATAATTTCTTTACTGTACAACTCCTTCGAGCCTAATAGTAAAAAACGGATTTTTAAAAAATGTGTTGGAGGAAAGGAATGAAAGGAAAATGTGGAATTGTTCATACAGTGAAGCTTTCTTTAAGGAGACGTTTATTTAACATCTACAGAAGGAGTCTCCGGTGTCGGTGCTTTGTAATGGTACGTTTTCCACCAGTAGAAAGTCTTCAGGGGAGAAAACTTTACACTTTCTGGTTTCTTGGTAACATGACAAGCTGAGGGAAAAAAAAAGAGGCTGGTGAGAGAACGACAGTTATAGCTGCTATAACGTAAGCGATAATGGGAACAAACTTGTTTTGCAGAAGCTCCACAACATTAAACGCAACTATAAAAGGTTAAAAGTGTGTATAAGTATGATGTTTTATTCATTAATAGATTAAAAATTGTGTAATCATGGACTCATTTCTGTAGTTTAAGATGAATAAAACACATTGGGGTGCGCGGTTATAGGAAAAATAATCAATTTTTGGGGTGGTAACAGTAACTCCACTTCATGTCAGGCCACATCACATCACCCCATCGTTGATTACTGTCCTACAAAAGCATGTCGCCTTGTGGTTTATCACTTAATTACTTAATTATTTATTAAAAATACAGAAGATTCTTGAAAAAAGTTAGCATGTTGTCCTCCTAGTTTGCTACTGCTACTCGGCTACCAGGCTAGCGAGCTAGTTAGGTAGCTAGATTCTCTTTTTTTTTTCCCCCGCCCTTCTGTTTTGTTGAATACTGAAAATAAAGAGAAAGACGGATGAAGGAACAACAGCAAGTACATGTACTATTTGTTTAAGATCACAAAAGCCAGAATCCACCAACTACAGCCAAAGCTAATAGATTACAGGCGTTTCTGTTTCCCCTTCTCTCTCTGTCCAGCTCAATTACTCCGCTCATTCTCGCTGAGGTAAAATCATACCTTCTGACGACACGAACCGGCACGCGGTGACACAAACCAGAGCAACGTATGGGGGGAAAAGAAAGGGAGGTGACGAAAAACAGATTGGGAAATGTAAAACGAGGAGGGTGACAGAATGCAGAGAAGGAAAGAGATGCAGAAACAGAGAAGGAAAGAGACCAAAAAAAGAGCTAGCAGAAGATTCAGACTACTATTTTTTTTTTTTTTTTTTTTGGACTACCCAAAGTCCCTGTTTATAGAGCAATCACTGGTATGCACTTGGAAAGATTTCGGTGTCTATCTAAATCTTTACCAAATCGTCAATTAAGACCATATGGTACATGATTTAATGTAAATGGAAATTTCTAACAGATAAAACATAGAGGTATGGTCTGTTTTTATGTTTCTAAACTCCCAATCTAATCTCAATATCAAAAGTGATATTAAGTGAGAGCAAATTTGTTGGTTTAATGATAAATAAAGCTGCTAACTCCAGCCCCCGGGCTCAACTTAACTGCTTATAACCTTTCATATCAGTTTTCTTGTGTGAATTTTAAAACGCTGCAACCCGATCTCATGTAAAATTCATAGGAATTGTAAAGAGAGTGACTTTGTTTGAACTTTAACTGCAAAGTGTAACGAATTTTGTCCATGGTCTTTATTTAGCATATAAAGCATGTGTGGTAAAAAACACCCATTTTCCTAAACTGAACTTCTATTTTGCATGTACTGTATCTCAAACTTGAGTAAAGGTCTAGCATTTTTAAATCTGGTTACCCTGAAAAGTGAACAATTTCATTCCAGTTCCAATAAAAGACGGCAACAAAAATAATAAATATGACCATTTACAATGGGAAATGAGTAAGCGCTATGATCGCTGTTTGCTATTACATGGGGTTATTGAATTGAACATAAAACCAAATTGTAGTCCAGGTCAAAACACAACTATTGAACTAATTTTTGGCAAGCATGATAAACAGTCTGGGATTTGAAATACCAGAAATAATAAAAATCCCAGATTTGCAAATGGTAGTGATGGCAAGACTTCGCGAAATAGTAATTGAAAAGTGTTTATTAACCCTGCGTCTCAATTCGCCTACTTGTACTATGCTCTAAATATGTGTGAAGAAAAAGTACATACTGTTGAGTGTGTAGCAAAAAAAAGTATGCAAGTACTGGGACATACTAACTAAGGCATCATGTAAAGGAAGACAATGTTGTTGCCTAGTTACGCACACCGTCAACAAACACGTAAACAAACTACTGGTTGCATTTCAGCTTTTATTCATTTATTATTCCCTATATAATGTATACGATATCATTTAATTTACCATTCTCTTGATTTATTTTTCCACATTTCATTTATACCTCTCTAAAATGCTTCCTTGAATTTGGTGAAGCAAACCATCACAAAAACTCCTCCTCAATCGCGCAAGGAGTTATGGGTAATATTAGCTGAAAAAAGTATGCATGGAGCCATACTTTTGAAAATCTACTGGAAATCGTCGACCATTCGGGTACCTTTGGGATCCTCATTTCAACATGCTATGATTTGGGACACACTAATTCTAATCTCGGATACTATTTAGGACGGATAGTAGGCGAATTAAGACGCAGCAGTAGTGTCCCTGAATGAGGAAGTGATGGGAATCAGGTGAGCTAATTAACCTAGACGTGGTTTAGTATTAAACTGATGGGGACCTCTAGTGGTGTGGAGTGGAATCATGATCATACAGCGTCATCAATGGCACGTTCATCACAGATGATATGACAGCAGCTGGTAGGTTATAACTCTCTGAGGGAAAGGTTTTTTTTGGGGGGGTGTTTTTAGTCCTTCGTAACAGTTTGGTGTGAACGTAAAAGTGTGGCGTGAGTCTATATGTATGTTCATCAGTATGATTATGTGTGTAGACACTTAGCCGACCTGACACACACCGGGGTCTGGCTGTCTAGAAACCGAGCTCGTCACCAAACCCACAAGAGTTTAAGAGCAAACTTTATACTTAAGATCATATTTTCATGACTGAACAATTTTAATTGCTTTACCATCTTGGTGTTAAGCAGCCTGTTTGTTCATGTTTACTTTGTCTGGAACCTTATTTGCATTCATTGTGAAGGTATTTATTAATCCTCAAGGCCCTGGCTCTAATCAGTTGTGTGTTTAAGTGGTGACTAATGGAATGACATGGTCAGGACAGTCTCGGTTAAAAGCAACACAGCGTCTAACCTAATGCACTACATGAATGCAGATTTGAAGTGAATAAACAGCCAAGTTTTGAAGTTTCATTGTCAGGAAATTGTAACAGCAGCATCTCCTGATAGATTAGAAATCTCCCATGCTGAATTTTTGCCTTGGTGTTTTCTTATTATCGTTTGGCGCACACACAAAAAATTAGCTATCTGTGAAGTGACTTGTGGCCAAGTATGGTGACCCATACTCGGAATTTGTGCTCTGTATTTAACCCATCCAAGTGCACACACACACACACACACACACACACCATTTTTGCTGCGGGGCCTGGGGAGCAGTTGGGGGATCGGTGCCTTGCTCAAGGGTCTCACCTCAGTCTTGGTATTGAGGGTGGAAGAGTGTGCTGGTCATTCACTCCCCCCACCTACAATCCCTGCCGGCCTGAGATTCGAACCCACAACCTTCGCCAATATTCCCCTGCTAGGATTTTCTTGTTAGCAATATCAGCACCTTTGCAAAATCATTGTATTCAGAACAGCACTTCTATAATACAAATAAAAATATTTTAAAAAACATAAACGTAAAAGAGAATGTGGTGAGAGTCATAAGAACTGTACACACATTTTATTCTTAGAAAAAAGATAAAATACATATTGCTAACACGTAAAACTGGTGACCGAGCAGATTGTACCTTTTGCTAATTAAAACTGGGTTGACATTTTCCTGATGTCTCCGTTGTATATTATAACTGATTTCAAACATAATAACAGCTCTTAAACAAATCAGAGGAAACATGTGCTTTATTTAGGACAATCCATGATCATAATCAAGCAACATTAAACAAGGATAATTCATAAAAAGTACATGGGAAGTGTAAAGAAATACAAAATTTAGAAACATAGCTCAGACTTATAAATGCATGATAAGACTTATTATGACACAACAGGGTCGAAATAGACAAAATAAACAAGCATTAAACACAGAAAAGGTGAACACAATAAGGCAACAAGCCAATTATAGAGACAGAGACAGGGTGAAAACAGAACAGAAGACACATGGCAACATAAACAAAAGCACATAATATGGAAAAAAAAATCCATCACTCTAGGTACCGCTATTCATGCAGAGAGGAGGAATTTATAACAATGGGGAAAGTAGTAGCCATGTCTACCATAACTTTTTACTAATGCCTAATTCCCGTGCTGACTTTTTTAAAATCATCTTTTCTGGATGATTTACACTTTGTTTCCCTGCTTATGCAGTCTCTGCATTTTTTTCAGGATAGTCCTGGAGACAATCCTCATCTGCATACATCCATGTTCATTTACATGAAGCATGTGATGGTCATGTGGCAGATGTTTTCATGCAAAGCAGCTGAGATGGATTCTACCTCAGGCCTACAAGATAAACAATAAAGAAATGAGGGAGAACACAATCCCAGCATCATGCTGAGGAGTAATGGCTTGAGATGACTCAAAGCTTATGACTATAAAAATTGATTTGACGGTTCTTCATAGCTTCTGGAATGCAAGTTGATGATGTGTGCCAAAGAGTAAAACTTTGAGTGCTTGGGCCCCTTGGAACTGATGTTTTATACCTGAGAAAGAGAATAGACGGTCACCTTCCGGTTCGTATTACAAAATTCCCCATAGCCACTGGAATGCAAGTTGATGATCAGTGCCAAATAGTGCAACTTTGAGTGCTTGGGCCCCTTGGAACCAATGTTACAGGCCATGTGAAAGAGTATAGTTTCTCACCTTCCTCTTCTTTATACAAATAAGTGAAGCAGAGGCCTGGGAAGGATGACAGATGATCAAAACATCAGTGGAAGCCTGAACAGATTGTTGGATGCCTAACGCGGCCATATGGTTTGCGATAAGGCTGAGACAGCATTGTAATTATCATGAACGAGATGGTTTCTTATTTTTTGTCTCAAGAAGGCAGGAACAAATACAAAAAAATGGTGCAGCCATGCTATAAAGATGACCCAAATAATGCATGCTCAAGTATTCAAATCCGCCCCATTTGCCAATGAGCCATGAACAAAAGCAAATGAGTCTCCAAGCTCCATAGCCAAAACGAACTTGATACCCACTGAGAAGTGGCTCCTTTGCATGCCATCCAAAACACACACACACACAAAGTGGCAGCGAAACACACACAAAGACAGCTGCACCATATGACGCTGGGTTTGACCACTGTGAGGCTGAAACACTGCCTTCTGGGTGTAAGGACGGCAGCTTTGAAGATCTGATCCCTTTAACCACGTTAGACACAGTGTGCATTCACTCGGCCTGCTTTGTTATGACGTCCTGGCACCAATGCTGTCTTTCTTTCTCCCTCTCTTTCTCTGTCGAGACTCATAGTTTGATGCTGATGGAACAGGACACAGAGAAACATTGGAAGACCAGTGTTTAATCAACTCAAGTGTTCCAACTTTTTAAGCGTATTTTTATTGAGGTATTCCAAACAGGAAGATGGCCAAGCACATGCATGAACATTCTAACTTGTTAACTTGTTCCATATTCATGCAACTGTCTTCGTACTGAAAACCAGTTACAAAGTGGCCTTAATTGTAGCAATTGAGTTCAAATTAGCAGTCCTATTTATTTTTGTGCCTCATTATGGTATCTAATGACTAAAAAAAGAAATCGCAAATCTTTTTCAAGGCAGGTTCAAACAGTCTCAAGCAGTCAAGACCTAAAACAGAAAATATTGACTTTCCACAGTTCTGGCATGGGGAATAAAAAAAGATATCAAAGTGGTTAGAAATACCATTATCCACAGCAGAATCATTCTGAAATAGAACAAAAATTATAAATGTAGTGAAATTTCACCCACCATTTGAGAACAACTGCTGCAAATGTCACAGAAAAAGTTCAGGTACAGACCTTTTTTTTTAAACACAGTTGTTTCATATTACAGAAAGACTGGACCTTCTTAATACTGTAAGTCTCACAGATGAACCAACACTGTTATTTTATAAAGTTTTCTATTTCGTTCTTTTCTTATTGTCACCTCGCTTGTACCATCTTATGTTCCAACCTATCAGGGTGGTTTCCAGAGCTACTGGAGTATTCTTGTGTGCTTATTTACTTGCCAAGTACAAATAGCGAAGTCATCACCTCGTGACCGTGACTCCATGTGGGTAGCCTGTAAAAGTACCCCGCTATGTCACATTCATCCTCTTTCTAATTCTCATCTTGCCAAGGAATTAAGGATATAAAGGTGCTAAATATATCCTTTTAATCCTTTGTTTCTGGCTAATTTTGTTAAATCTGCACTGTCAAATGAGTAATTTGACTTTTTGTTGTTAAAAGACACATGGTCTGACTAATTTCATAATATTACCATTTCATAAATTGTTGTGAATCATTGTACTTCCCAACCTCTTGTATTTAAGGACACAATGGCAAACTGTTTGCTCTGCCAGGTCCAGCTGGAACCCGATGATGAACATGATCATTGGCTACATTTTTTGAGCTTTTTTTTTTTAATAAGCAATTATAACAATTGCCCTAATGCAGATAATTCAACATAATGCTGATAGCAACATGTGAAGCTTGTAGGTTATGGAAATATTGCTGAGCCTCTAGGAGGTAAAAGGTAAGCTCCATTGCTGCAAGGTTGCAGCAGGAGCAGAAATAAGCAGAAGGCTCGGCTGCTCAGTCCATGCCAAGGGAAGGGTGAGTGCCTGTACTGCATTGGAAACACAAAATAGAATGGTTAGCAGCAAGAACATGAAGTGCAGAACATGGAGAATCTTAGTACAGCTGCCTTGCTTAAGAAGACATAACCTGATTTATTCTCAATGGCTGCGGATGATCGGAGCATACTGCAGGAAGGAAGTGGATGTGCTGCAGGTTTCGATCTTCCAAAATGTCTAAATTATTTTCTAGTACAGTTGCCAAAGAACATGATTGGGCTATTCCACAAGTTACAATTTGATTTAAAGGATTCTCTGGTGTGTTCAAAAGCACTTTGAAGGAATGACCTGATAAAAGAATAGGCATGCTGGCTGCAGTGGTAGAGAATGTGTTAAATGTAGGCTTTATCTCGAACACGGTGGCACAGTCGCTACTCGAACACCAGTGTAAGGACCTACTGTGCCACCTGCCACTAATACCTGGACGTGTCTTTGGTGCACTGCAAGACTGAATGAACAGGTCTTGTTGAACTCATTGCATGGCAGTGATCTATTTGCCTTCATAAGAGACCACAACAGCAGTTGGATACAATAATGCAGATTATAGCATCTGCTTCGTTGATGCAGCTATGCAAACACTAAAACAGCTTCATGCCAGATCAGGGTGTCACCATGATGCACATAATTCATCAGAAATGCTGAAACATATCAGGATTGTATTTGAAAATATGAAGGCACTTACCATTACTATTTTTCCATTGACCACCAAACAGTCGTTTGCCCAATAAAGGTGTAAGACCCACATCAACTGGTTATACTGACTGCAGACTTCCAGTTGATGCTAAAGAAACAGCCAATAGAGATAGAGATAGAACAAGGGCCAGGTTCTTAAGATATTTTCTTATTCCAGAAAACCTAAATGTTTTCTTAAAACAGCTGCTGTTCCTATACACTAAGCATACAAGATGTAAAAAGATCCGAAAGGATGCATTTCCACATTCCACTCGTTGTGGTATACAAGCGGTTCCTTGTGCAAAGTTCTCTTTTCTTTGGGCTAGCTCTTCCACCCAGGGTGTTCATAAAGTGTGTCATAAAAATTCTTTTCTTGTGGTGTTATTTTGGTTTCAGAATTTACATTTTGCCTGAATTCGCGATGAAATCTGAAATCTTTTACTTGTAACCTCCCCTTGAACCCAGTCATACAAGAAATTTGTAACAAGCAAGAACATTATTAGATTTCATGCAAATGAAGTAAGAAAAGCTATGACTTCCCCAAAGCCATTGCCTTGCCCTAACTTTACCCTTAAGCATTTTCATATTTTCATACCATGCACAATTTCATATGAGTACGCAATTTTTAGTCCATTTTTCTTGTTTGTGATCTGAATTTATTCTCGTACAATTTTGCGGGCTGGGCAAAACGAGATGGAACCGCTCATGATGAATAGGAAAGCTAGAACTGAAGCTGTTCTTCTCCTCCCTTCCTATTTTTTTTTCTTTCTGTCTCTGGGAAGGCATTGTCCCTTTTCCATCCCCAGATTAGTCCTAGCAAAAGAATCTGCTAATCTTCTGAGGCACTGATACATGGGGTGACGGTGGGGTGCCTTTTTTCATGCAGTCATCCGTACCCAAATGCGTGCTGACCAGCTAAATCAGAGCAAGAAGTGAGGGATTGAAGGGAAAAAAGATCCCCTCATCCACTTTTGAGGATGCCATTCTCATTTAAATACCTCTCACGGATATCTTTAGGTGTTCCCACAGCAACCCCGGCCACGGGTGGACACAAAAGGCGAGGGGCTTTCGGACGTAAGGTTTAGATATTTTCGGGGGGTTCTTTTGAGATTTTGACAACTCAATGAGCTCATAGCGGGATTAGATTACCTATTTCTTTGCCTGCAATTGAGGATAAAAAGGAAGTAGAGGAGGTTTCGCAAGGTTAACCCTGCTGTCACACATGGTTATTTCCTCAAGGACTGCCAAGGATATCTAGACACACACACACACACACACACACACACACACACACACACACACAAAGGCACATGTGGAAGCACACATTTGCACTCCCTCGTGGAAGTACTCATAACTCTCAGAAAGTCACTCACCCATAACATATGAAAAGCTTTCGGACCTGACAGGAGTTTGAAAGCAGAGGTTGTACAAGAGCTTCACAACTCCCTTCCTTGGCACCATCCACATATAGACGGATATTTTCCAAAATGGCATTTTGGGTCACTGATCCCAAAGCTTTTCAAAAATGTGGTCCAAGGTGGAGGAATTTTTCAGACTTGTTTTCACTGTGGACAGAAAAATTGTATGTTTTGGAAAAGTCACAGCATCAACCTTTGTATGTCTATTGCATTATTTGTGTGTCATGAATGTGCTAAGACTCTGTTTATCATGGCCGCTGACCAGGTTGTTACTTTGTGCTCTGTAATTTCTTATTTGATAACATGTTTGGGGAGATTTTGAATAAGACCCAGGTAAACATTTTGTATTCGAGTGAAACCATAAGCAGTAGCTGTACCTCATTGTCAGTGTACACAAATGACTCCTTGCGTTTGTCATTTTTGTTCTGAAAAACTCCTTTTTTTCTGCATTTTGTTTTCTCTACTGCTCAATACACATGCTCTTAACTCTTTTTAACTGTCACACTTTTTAACCGTTTATAGTTACCGTTAATTTAATGTTAAGGACATTCCTTCCTGCATTTTCTTTTTTTTTTTTGTATAGCCACAAAACACAACTTGTCATGTTACTATGAATCTGGAAAGAGCTTGTGTCCTAAAGACTCATGCTGGAAACTTCAGTGACAAAAATCAGTGACACTGGAGACTCCTTACATAACTGTTACATAAACAATCTCTTAACAATGAGCTTCACTATATTACAAAATCAACAACACTTTTTTTTTTTTGTTTATTATTAGCCCTAGTGTATGTGGAGCATCTCCCGTACAAGTCCCTGTGAAGGATCTGTTACTATAGAAACAATAACGTATTTAAGGGAGTGCATTAATATAAACCTGTCATTTATGTTGCAGCTGGAAATACAATCAGAGCTGGATTATAGAAAATGAATGTTCTTAATCAAGATCTCAGCAGTGTTGTGGTGTTAAACGGTTTATGAGATATTACCACTGGTATGGCGTGCAGATAGATTTTTTTGTGTATTCGCTTGCATGAAGATATTTTCCAAAAAGCTGGAACTTTTGTTTTCAAAACTATCCATGACATTGTGTCTCGGTCCGCTCAGAGCGATTGGTTGAAATGTTTTTGGGTTTTTTTTATGTTTTATAGAAATAGCCCCCACTGTTATTTCTGCACAAGTTACCTAAGATACTAACACACAAAAGCACACATTTGCTCTTGTCTACATGGATGCAGTGAATAGCTCTGAAAAGCACTGACAGCTGGATCCTCTTCATCTGAGAGATCCTTAAGCAGGCCCTAAATATGGGATTGTGACAGAGCTGAACCCTGGGGCTGCTCTTTCACATTTGCCCAGCTTGAGCCTCTTAGTCCACACACACACACACACACACACACACAGAGAGAGAGAAAGAGAGATGGTAGGCGCTAAATGAACCCATCAACTCGATTGAGCTTTCTCTGAGCTGCTGGATTACGACTTCATGAGCATCGTAGGACACCCTTTATGCTCGAGCAGCCTTTACGGAAGGAAACTTGTAATTCTTCGAAGAACTTTGCCATTTGGTTGCGTCTGAACAATATGACACTTGAAATAAGCTTCAATGCACAAAGGAATGGACCCAGATTAGGAAACCCAATCACCTGGAACATCCTCTTGTCCATCTAAAGGGGGAATAGTGTGTGAGAGACTGTATCGCGTATCTTGCCAAAAGATAGCTGAATGCCTCTTCCTGACCAGGGATTGACAGATTGATGGCACTGAGGAGTCATTGACAGTGTGCGAGCGTGTGTGGCCTCAGGAGGTCACGGGTCACTGAAACAAGCTACCTGAGGAGATAAACCCGGCGAGCTACACTGCTCTCGTCACAATACACAACTCTGACCTGTTCTGTGGCCGGGATGTGGACAAAAGCACATTAAAGAAAAAAAAAAGGTCAAAGCAATAATCAAGCCTATCTTTGGTGCAAAAAGCCTCGCTTTGTGCAAGTACACAAAGGTAATTATGCGACCCGTCAACTTTGACCTCTTCGCAGTGGATGGAGAAATGAAAGCTCTTTGTTGAAAGTCTGGTCGAGGATTCGGGCCAAAATGTCCGACATCCTGCGTTATTCCGGAGTCTGTCCTGGGAATACTGGAAGTGATGCAGGAATACATCCTGGATGGAACTCCTCTGTTATTTATTTATTCATCCTTCATTTCCTGTATTTATCAATTTATCACAAGAACGCTGGACAAGATAATCGCAAAGCAGCAGCGTGCAACAAAGAAACGCAATTAACACAATTCTCTACTATTTATAACCTCCAAATTAACATGTTTTTTTTTTAAAAAAGTGAAACGTTTTCATTTCATTTGGTAAAGATCTTTATCGATTCATGCAGATAACCAATTAATAAGGTGTTATATCCAACAACTGTGCTGCAGATGGCTTGATTAATTCATTCTCTTACTTATAAAATGAAGCCCTTTCTTAAAACAATATATCACAAAGTATTATAATTAATTATATATAAAATAATAAATAATTATTAAATACAGTAATAGTAATAATAAAAAAGAAATAAAAAAATTACAATAAATTTTAATCAATATTGTAGAGGGATGACGTACAGCTAAATATTCAGGGTAAGATTTCAATTAAAATAAATAAACTTTATTTTACAAAATTATCAAGCGGCATTATTAAAATAATATTTAATATTAGCCATCCACCGTAAAGAGAATATGTATGAAATATAAAAATGTGTAAAAGTAATACAGAAATACAATATAAACTTAAATTAAGAAATAATAATTGGTGGATGGCCAGTGCATGCAATAAATGTTAATAATAATAATAATAATAAAAATAACTCTAATAAATAATTTATTTATATTAATAAAAAATCCCCCTAAGTGCACATATTTACAACAAAATATTACTGAACCACAATTGCAGATTTTAAACATTTTGCATTAGCAAGATCATATAAAAAAAATTCTGAATTTCTTATAATTACAGTGAAGTTTTTTTATTTTATTTTATTTTTTTCTCCTCGGCTTTAGTTTGGATGAGATATAATGCCATCCTAAAAAAAAATTTACATCAGAATGTTCGTTTCTGTCGAAACTGTGAAGGTTTAATTTGAATTCTAAACTACGCTGAACTTCGCAATGAAGCATCAAAGATGGTCATTTATTCAAAATAACAATAACAATATAACAATAGCAACAACGAAAACAACAGCAACACAAACAGCAGCAGTATTCATTGTTCTCATCTGCAAGAGCACAAAGTGCACACCTTAAAATTCAGTGAACCAGCAATGGAAACAGGTGTGTGTGTGTGTGTGTGTGTGTGTGTGTGAGTGTGTGAGTGTGTGTGTGTGTGTGTGTGTGTGAGTGTGTGTGTGTGTGTGTGTGTGTGTTTATGGAGTGTCACTTATCATGCATGAGAAATCCGGATTACTCAGGACAAGGACACTTACTGCAGTGCGACTTCAGTCCTTCCTTTGTATGCACACACACACACACACACACACACACACACACACACACACACACACACACACACATGGTTTTGGCCTCATTTATCAAGCTGGATACGGACGGATTTGTGCGTAGATCGTTCGTACGAGTGTTTACACAAGAAATTTGGCATTCACGAAAATCCCATAATTTTAGAAAAAAACGTTCTCGTGCTCCGGAGTGTGAAGAAAACGAAATATAAACCTCGACTTGATCGACTTCCGATCATATCATTTGCATGCATTACTGCACTTTCATATCTGGAATACACTGTTGAGTTGAAATTGCTTATTTTTATTCCGTTTACAGTGTTTAGCAGACGCTCTTATCCAGAGCGAATTGCAGAAGAGCTTCAGAGTCTCAATCAGAACCATCCTCATGCTAGTTCACTTGGTCATGGACTAAGAGCAGCGTCGAGAATATTTTTGGCATTAATAAAAGAATATACAAAAATAAATAAAGAAACGGAGTTAACACAAACCCATAAATGGAGACAAATAAAACGAATGATTGTTAGAACAAAAGACAATGCGGCGTATAAACGGAGGACGGGCCGCTCTGTCTGTCTGCGCAGAGCCGTAAGCCTGAAACAAACTCCTCATTATTAACACTATTATATATTATTCACTATTTTTACTGGCACAGAAGTGAGTCAAAATAACCTCCGCTTCTGCCTTTCAGTCTTTACCCTGATTGTTCGTCTCGTGCTCTCACGTGTCTTCCACGTTTATGGAGTTTTCTGGGCGTCACTAAATGCAAATGATCTGTTTCAGGAACGTGCTTTTCACGTTACAGATGATTAACATACACGATGCACATGAGAACAAAGAAAATCAGCCTTTCTGAAACGTTTTTTTTGTTCGAAGCCGAAAAATTTTCGTTCGGTTTTGGTTTCCGCAAACATTTACGCACAACTGTACAAAAAGACTGATAAATCAGGCCCAATGAACGTTGATACGATTATCACGAATTACTGCGTTTCACATTTCTTATTTTTCAAATCTGGATATAGCTTAACCTCGTGGCAGAAGCAACCAAAATACTGTGCTTAATATTAGCTTTAGCTGTGAAGATGTTTTTATAACCTGTAAATGTTTTGCGTAACGTGGAATTTTCCCCACGTTGATGAAGGATAAAGATTTTACACGTCGGAAAGCTCATATATACCCTAACCTGCAACAATTCCACATTTCTTTTACTGTTTATTTAAAAAAAAAAAATATATATATATATATATATACACTTTAAAATCTTTAGTTTTCTCTCTCTCTCTCTCTCTCTCTCTCATCATTGCTACTTGTAATGCGTCATTATATTCATCTGAACCTTCTGTTTACTGCTGTCCCTGATTACACCTGTGTGTGTGTGTGTGTGTGTGTGTGTGTGTTATAAAGACATGGATACAGAGAAAGAAACAAGCAAAGAGAATTAAAAACAGCTTTGATTGCTTGAGATGCCTCTCCATAAAGATGCTGTCCATTTGAAGCTCCAAAGAAAACCCTCGCGGTAATAAGATCAGGTGTGTGAGCTGTTTGTAGATTGTCTATTGTCCACACGTCACAGTAGCTCTTTGTTTACAGATTTCGGAGTGACTTTGGATAGCGTTTAGGCCTACTGGCCATCACTGAATGCGCTGTAATTGTATTCCAGAGATATGAGAGAGAGAGAGAGAGAGAGAGAGAGATGGAAAGACGTATAATGAGAAAGTGATGGAGAGAGGGAAGGAGACGTTCATCCAGGACGCTCTGCTGCCCGACTTTCATTAAGCCTAATTAATTTCTCTGCACTGTTGATCAGAGAAGTTCATTTTAAGGACCATGCATACCATTGTTCCTACATCCAATCTCAACCCATAACACACACACACACACACACACACACACACACACACACACACACACACACACACACACACACTCTCCTTTGCACCAGTGCTTAAAAAAATGACTCAGTGCTCATCCTCCATAATAGAGAAAGACTCAAAGTCAATTCAAATTATTCATATACTGCTTTGTAATCATAGCCCGGTTCCACGTTGTGCTTTCCAAGGACGCTGCTACAGACAAATCGAAAGCAGCCCAATATCGTAAAGCAGGAACGTGTGACATGATAGATAGCGCGATCCAGCACAGCATGAACACCGCTGTGCCTTTGGGGACTGGTCAGAACTTTTAATAAACAGCCATAGTTATGCAGGAAAGGTGTCCATGTTTAAAAATTGAATAAGCGTAGTACACGTACAACATAGTTTTATTGTCGCAAATCTGCTTTACAGAAATCCCGATGTAGATTTCGATCCCTAAAGAACAAGCCAGAGGTGAAAGTAGAGGTGGAGAGGAAAAACTCCCTGAGACAGCATGAGGAAGAAACCCTGAGTCTCTTCTGAGTGACGCTGGATAGTGGGATTCCAAAGTATACAGGTGGAGAAGTCAGAAAAATGTGCTGAAAGCCTGTTTAGTATAAGCATTTAATAAGAGCTGTACTCTTACGTTGGAGTTCGAGACTTACGTGCAAAAGTTACGTAAATATTTACACTGTGAAAGTTTGTTTTCGGACGACCTGCTTGACTCGGATTTCTGAAACCTAAAAAAATAGAAAATGCAAACTGAAGACGAAAATAGCTTTTTTCTGGCAAATGCTTATAATACGATGTAACAATAACATAACAAGCGACAATTTAAAAATGATATTCTGTATGAACGAGAAGATGGCAAGCATTGAAATAAACATCTAATCGGAATCTAATGTACTGCTGCATGCATAATCCTAGTTGTATTCACACTCCAAACAAACAAATTTGGTTTGATTTACCAACATAACTTCCACCTTCATCATTCAGCAGATTAAAAAATAGCACTTGATCCAGCGCGTCCCGTTTTATTTTTTATACCTTGCGCTGACAGTTACAGACAGTTTGCCAATGAAAGCAAATCGAGGTCATGAAATCATAATAAATTATGCATAAGATATTGCGTGTTTATTCACGCTTTTAATTCCCAATTTTGATTCGTTGAATTAAAATTAATAAAATAATCATAACCAAGAAAAGTGGAAACAGTTCAATGGACGATCTGACTGAGCGCTTATCTGCTACGCTATTGGCTCATTTTAACTTCATTCATCATTTTATCCACAGTCTTTGAGATAAGCAGTGTCTCCAATTAAGACGTTGTCCTTTGTGTGTGTGTTGTGGGGGATAATAATTATTTTTTTTATCTAATTTGCCTCAAACGGAGGTTTTTGGAGTGTATTTACAGCCCAAAAACATCAATTTCAGTGAGATAGATTGTGGTTACATCAAAATGTCAGACAATGGCACTGAACTTAATACCATTAATGCAAGAAAAAAATGGCTTTAAGTCCAAGGTCAGAATCATGCGTAAATGAGACATGGCTCTGTTTTTGGCAAACTCCGCCCACTTGTGCAACTCTTGCATAACTTCTGAATAACACTCAAGTCTGTAGTTACTCTCTGAATACCGACGTGCACGGATTTTCATCAAGAGGATCAAATTTAGCTCAAGACTATCTCAAGTCCAACTTCTGTGACTAAAGTTTACCCCTCTGGTTAACAGGCTAACATGAAAAATAGCTAGATAGCTAGACATTCAGCTTGCTCTTCAACATGGCAGCAAGAAACGCAGCATGTTAGCATGTTAGAAGTAAAACGTGAGCAAGAATTCATGCGCATAATCACAAAAACAGGCTAGCGAGGTAGCGTAAATAAAACAAGACTGCACACAGGGAATGG
The DNA here is from genome assembly GCA_037576825.1 of Pangasius krempfi. Lineage (NCBI taxonomy): Eukaryota > Metazoa > Chordata > Actinopteri > Siluriformes > Pangasiidae > Pangasius > Pangasius krempfi. The sequence goes on from CM074977.1 coordinate 26,181,782, forward strand.
CCTGGGCAGCTACATACCAAGTGAATATACTGATACGATTCTAGCATGGAGGACATTTTAAAACTGGCTCATGCCTCCCAGCCTTCGAAGTGCATTACTGGATTATGTGTAGCATCCTACTGAAAATACTTTTTTTTTCCCCTACAGTTGAGTGTCTTATTTATATCTCTGTGTCCCCTATAAACCCTACACAGCTATACAGCTATAGAGCTGCTATAAACCCGGCGCTTTGGGGCGGATAAAAAGCTGAATGTAGCGTCAGGTTGCTGATGCATTAATGAGCAGACATGAATACAGTGCCATGAAAAGGAGCCATGTCTGAAAGAGCAGGTTCATACTGGCCTTTTTAAAGGTGGGCAGATCCATCAGTTGGCATGGAGAGAGTCAGTTGTAAATGAATGTGGAATTAGCAGCAGCGCTCATTGTTAATCTCCTGAGACGGCAGCTCGACTGGAGGCTTCATGTGGGCGTATTAATGTATTAGTTCTGTATTAAACTAAAACACACATTTTATCTGGATCAGCACAGACGCCGTGGAGAGCAGGAGATAGATACATTGACGGCTCAATGAGTGTTAGTCATCTAGTAACTATAAACCCGTCCATACTGAACGTTTAGAAATGAAGTAGTAGAGCCATTGTTCACACACTCGCTGCGTATCTTATGTAAAATTCACTAGAACTGTAAAATGTCTGTCTGAAATGTTAAAACTTCCCGCTGTCATCGTGATCGTTGTCATGGGCTGCAATCGAAAACTCTGACCTTACGTTTAAAAGTATTTACTAAGCTATAACATCCGGAAGGCTGGCACACAAAATGGAGGTTTTTTTCGTATGTTTGAAGGTGATATGGCAGGTTTTTAAAATCCAATATTAGTCTAAAATTGTATATAAATATGTGATTTGAGACACAATGCTAGGTTTTTTAGTGGAGGGAAATTTGTCCATTTTTATTGCTGGACTGCAGCATGTCAGGATAGTGAAAAAGACTAAAAATAGCCTTCACCATATTAATTTAAATGTGGCTTGTCTGAATTTCAAAATATCGGTACGCAAAATCCGGCTTTGACATTTCTAAGATTAATTTGCCAAATAAGTAAATGAAGCAAAAGAGGAGATTGTGAGTTTCTCTCACGACACCATTTGTAAATCAAGCGAGCCCTTTGTTTCATTCGTCACGTTTTCTTGGTCTTCTGAGCACGCAGCTACATAAAGTTGATAAACTTTTATAAGCGTAGCTGCAACAGTTGTTAGTTGTGGAAACGTTTCTCTAATATTGTCGTTGTCCAACGTCGGGCTCGAATACAAACAGATTGATTTGTAATTCATTTGCAAGGGTGTTTACGCAAGAAATGGGGTTTTCGTGAAAATCTAGTTTGTCCGGGAAACAAAGTTCACAATGTCGTCGCGATCCTACGAGATCTCCTGAGTTGCGTAAAAGAAATGAACCGCAACTGATCGACTTCGTACGTATAATTGAAGAGTTACTACAATAATACACTGGAACTTTTAGTGAATTTTTGCAGAAATTAAATGAAGATAAATAAGACTAAACAGAACAAAAGTAATAGCGCCCTATAAAAGGAGGTTGACTTAACCGTGCCGTCGTGCTGCAGAGCTGCTCTGACGAATAAAAAGTTGCTTTTCTTCTTCTCATGATCATTAGGAAATATGGATGATGCAACTTCCTGTTGAACATGTGACATTGTGGGATATTCCAAATATTTCATAGGGGTGAATGTGTTCGGGTAAGAGCTACGCGCAGCTAAGATTTACACTTCTTCACGTCGTATAATGGGTGACTCGTGGGAAAGGATGTTTTGAACATGAAATATTACGTTGATTCACACCTTAATGTAAAACTATTATTTTGTAGGTGTTTTAAAGATTATATTTCGAGGTAAACTGTAGTTAGTGGGCTGGGGTGGGCAGAAATGCTGTCTTCAAAATGTTCTTTAGAGGTTTGATTGAGGTTTTACGCTATTTATCTGAAACATGCACATGCAAATCTGCAAATTAAAACAGAAAAGACTAGCAATTTACCTTTCATTCAATTTATCTGGCCTCATTAGACTTCACGTGGATCTCATGATGATTTCAAGGTTCAGATTTGAAATGTGTGTTCTGATACACCATTAAAGCAAAAGAGATGTTTTTTTTTTGTAAAGATCCACATTTTAAGGATGACAAAAAAAAAAAAATAAGCAAAATAAGCATGAGAGCAATTACTTTCAGCTTGGGTTCATTCAGACAGATAGTACACACTTTAACAGGATTATTGTGTGGGCGGGAGGGGGTGGAGCCTGATCTGTGATGAAAGTGGGAGGAGTGTGTGACGAGTGTGTCCAGACGGAGATTCTCCACACCTCATCAGGGTGTAATATTACTGTGTTAATGTGCTCGGGAATGGGCCTCGGCTGCTAGCGGCTAATAAGCCTTCCCAAGAGGGGGTGAGTTCTTGCTGATTCCACTAATCCAGGACAGACAGTGTCCTCTGCTACGCTACCCTGCTAGAGCACCAGGGACACAGCAGGCTGATGGAAGATGATTACAGCCCTGCTAAGCCGCTACGCCTCATGCTAGGGGACAAGGGTGAAAAAAAGTAGGCTGCTTCCCAATAAAGTAATGACTCCCATGAGGCAGCGAGTGCATAATAAAGTGACAAAATGAAGCCATTGCAATGCTAATCTCACTGCTAGGACATAACTCGGGGAACTTAATAACACCGATTTCCATGTTTATCTTGGTTCAGCAGATACCTCAGCACAAAACTCCAGAATTCAAGATCAGGCATTTCATCCACACATAAATCGACGGTTATGTGGCATAGGGCTGTATTCTGAGTTGAGTTATGCATGTGTAGCTTAACGAGGAGCATAAATTTATGAACACCTACTGAGCTGTAAGCATAGCAGTTGAGTGGGTTTGAAAAATCTTTCGAACAATAATGAAATATTATTATTATTTTATTAATCGGTTTATTCATTCTGAAGAGTGACTTAAAAGAGTGATAAAGTAGCTTGTCTTCATTAGATTGCTCACAATAAACTATCATGCAAAATAATAGGGTGTGCTGGATCAAGTGCTATTTTGTAAGCGAGTGAATAACAACGCGGAAAATTGTTGTTCAGTTGAACCAAATCTGCCGTGAATAATATAATAAACACGATTAAGACTATGCATACAGCAGCATATTGGTAATATATTAGACTAGAAGTTTATTTCAGTGTTTTAGTTTGAATGGTCTGTTCTTTTGCTTTTAAGTTAAATTATATTACATTTACACCGTCTGCTTCTTCGGTCCTTATTTTCTATCTCCAAACGTTTTTTTTGACACACGGTAAAAACCCTGTCTCTGACACTTATCCTCAAGAAATATCTGGCAACCCTGAAGGTGTGAACCACACGCAGGTATTCTGCATTAAACGAATGACCACGAACAGAACATGGCCTTAAGCGCGTGCGTAACCCATTTCTGAATACGAGTAACTTTCCCTGCATAATTATTGGCAAGTCACTGAGCGAACGAAGTACAAATATTGAAGTATTTTAATGATTATGTTTCAATGTGTGCTGCACAACTTTTAAATATTTTGCACCGTTGTTTACATACATATCTGTAAGCGTAAAATCTGTGGGTGCTTTCCAACCTAGTAATGCTAATTAACATCAAAATAGCCTGCTCGCAGTAGTTCAGTAGTTAGTTGTGTTGTGACCAAAGGGTGCCAATACTTGTGGAGTCACTGTATAGCATACAGCTATATCCCTTTCTTTCTGTTTCATCAGTTCAAGAGTGCTGGAATGTTGGATTTCACCTTGATTGGATGGAATGACTGTGTAGCCCAAGTGGCCTTGGCTGGATGTTGCAGCAAGGCATGCCGAGACACACACACACACACACACACACACACACACACACACACACTCTCTCTCTATCTCTCTCTTTCTCTCTCTCTCACAGTCATTCTCTTTCTCTCTGCCCTCCTGCAAAAAGCCTGACTGAGCTACCTCTGATTGCGAGGTGGTACTCGGGTTACTCACTATTCCAGATGGGTAATGGTGGCGGCCCGGACGTTCTTCCTTTCATCTACTCCCAGAGCACCATGCGGCATCACAGAAGGTCATCACCTCTTACGCTGGACGTGCAGCACAATCCTGGCCACTCAGCCGACGAGCCAGCCGAACCGAGAGAACGGAGAGAGAGAGAGAGCGCTGAAGAGCGAGAGAGATTATCATGGGACACCCAGCAGCTGTTGCTGTAAAAACTTGTCTGCGGTGCTTCATGACCCGAGGGACGGCGAAGTAGCAGAATTCATGAGTCACACGTTATTTGTTTCTGGTGCGAACTTTCGCATGGAGGAGGAGATTGGGTTGTATTAAGATGCGTCTAGAGCTTAGCCTTCACCACATTCCACACGTCTGAAATGTTTTAACGCACCAACAATTCATTGCAAACCTAAAAAATATCCTTTTTCACTTTTGGCTTTCAGCTAGCTTTAAATACTTCTCTTACTCTTACTGACATGTTGGCAAAATGACTTTTAATTTTAATTATTGCACTTTTATTCTGTTTTTATACACTATTTTAAATTTTTTTACATTGTTATGCATTTCTACATTATCGCTGCTATTTTCAATTCCATTATTATTATTATTATTATTATTATTATTATTATTATTATTATTTTGACTACTATCTTTTATATTTTCTTTATTTTTTTTCTCATGATATATGAATTTTCATAATTCTATCTAAATACAACTTATATTAAAAAGTAAATGGATTGTCCATGAGTAAAAAAAAAAAAAAAAAGCTAAAACAGTAAACCTGAAATAATAAACAATTTTAACGTCTGATTTTTTTTTTTAATCTACGAATGTCCAAAATTTCTAATATGCAATATGCTGAAGACAAAAATGTTAGAATATTTAAAATTAAAAAAAAAAATTGTTGCATGACACAAGGAGATAAAAAAAAAAAAAACATCTTTCCAAACATAACACAAAAAAAAAAAGTTTTTAAAAATCTAAGGAAGTCTGGCACAAAAACATTTTTTTTTTTTAAATTTAATTCCTTTCTTTATTTATGTATTTATTTATTATTTTATGTACAAACTTAATAACGCTTGAGAGCAATAAATAGCTACAGAAAGTTAATTTACAGTAACGCTTAAGTGATTTGGAGGTGATTTACATCTATGTATATTTTCCTAAAATATAAAAAAACAGCCATAAATTACTGAGAATTACTGTGACGTGCTACATACTGCGCTCACAGATCACTTTATTAGGAACGCTATACGAATAACGGGTAGGGATCGGCTGCGTAGATAAGTGCATGAATGAGTAGGTGTGCAGGTGTTCCTAATAAAGTGCTCGGTGAGTGTATATTACCGGACGTAAACTTATGACAGTCGTATTTCGTGACGTGTTTAAGACGTGGTTGTGTCTGAATTGTGACACAGGGCTGTTACTGTGCACTAGAATCCAGGTTAAGAGATTCCTGATAAAATATCAGTGACAGTAATGTAAAAATGACTAAAATGGAGGAGGTTATTCTTGGTAAAGTAGTGGAAAGATGCACAAAGTTTTTTTGTTTTTTTTTCCACTTCTGGTGCTTGTGGAACGAGCTGTCATATCAACTCCAGCTTCTTCACTCCGAGACTTAGCAGGTGGTCTTGTACCTATGGAGAAATCAATTTAGACAAGAACTTTATGGGTGGCTGTTAAATTCAATAAATTCACTGGTGTGTGTGTGTGTGTGTGTGTGTGTGTTGTTTTTTTGTTTTGTTTAAGATAGATTTTACCACCTTTAATTTTATATGAGGCAACAGTTGCCTCAACGACCTCCTGTCAAGCTTCTTAGTATCGTATCCTGACAGATTTGCTTAGATTCACATTTTCCCCTTAATAGGTCTTTTTTTCTGCTTCAACAATCGAAGCTTGCGCTTGGGTCCACTTGGGCTCGTGCTAGGACTGACATTCTTTGAAAAAAATTCTCCGACACACCCTTTAAATTACACGTGAAACTGCCGTAGCTATATTTCACGTGTGGGTGTGGGACTCAAGCCGTCATCATTAAGACCGCAGTGCCTTCAATCATTTGTTAGGACTTTTCAGAAATATATTCACCTTATGCAACCTGGTCTAGTTTGTACTAGTTGTGATATGGGAATGTTTGTGTGTGTGTGTGTGTGTGTGTGTGTGTGTGTGTGTGTGTGTGTGTGTGTGTTTTAATAACATTCATCTTTAAATCAAGAAATATGTAAGCGGATTTTAAGACTGTTTTTAAAAGTAACTCACCGGATTTGTAACATGGGCTCATATTTGTGTAGGAAATGTGTTTGTCTTATTCTTAAAAGTAACTCCCCTAAGATTTCTACAGATTTCTACACATTTTTAAAAAAACCGATGTAGCGAGTGTGAGGTTTGATCTCTCCATGATTCTTTATGTTCGGTTGGTGGTCTTTGGATTGTGTCATCGTCTCATATGTTAAAAAAAAAGAGAGATAAAATTATTTATTACATATGAATCTTATACAAACAGTGTACCGATAGAGGCGGGATAGACCGTGGCGTACAGAGCATTGGAGTAAAGGTTTGATAAGTTGTTGTGTAACGTATGTTTGAGCGAGAACGTTGAAATTCAACGTATCGGAGGTGCTGTAGATACAGGTGCTGCAGGAAGTACTAGGAACCAAGATCCAGAATCAAGATCCGAAAAGAGAACAGGTGGACACGATCAGGAACCACACCAACGACGGGACGGGGCGGAGAATCACCGAGGCGCATATTAAAACGACGCAAAGCACGAATTTCAGAACCACACTGCACGCCAAGAGAGCACTTTTGACTTTCCTATGTAGTTCCTATGTATGTTTGTTTTCAATTCAATTCAATTCAGTTTATTTGTATAGCGCTTTTTACAATGTCATTGTCTCAAAGCAGCTTTACACAAACA